>JADRCH010000232.1:2956891-2980101 GCA_019843965.1 Rhynchomys soricoides | reverse complement strand
TCTTTCTTTCTTTCTTTCTTTCTTTCTTTCTTTCTTTCTTTCTTTCTTTCTCTTTAATGTGTATGCATTTGAGCATAGTCATGTGCCATGGCACACATGTGGGAGTCATAGGTCAATCTTGTAGAACTGGCTCTGTCTTGCCATCTTCACATGGATTCTGAGGGGATCAAACTCAGGTCACCAGGTTTGCATGGCAAGAATTTTTCCTACTGATTCATCTCAACACCCACCCAACCCCATCAACTTATTTTGACCAACTCCTACCAACTCTTTGAGATCTGGCTCAGAAGTCATCTATTCTTTATCTCCTCCTCCACTCTGGGAGAAATGCCAAGATTTAGAATGATCAGATGCCATGCTGTGTATTCAAATAGAGTCACAGCTTTAATCTCTACATTCTTACCCCAAATCATAGCACTAAGCTCATGGTTAGTATATAGTTGTGTATACTCTATATCTATTGGATGCATTGGTTGGTCTACCAGAAACCTAAGGAGGGAAAGATTAGAAATTCAACCACAAATAATAGGTGAATAGGCACAAAGGATGTTGAGGGCTGTATGGTCGTGCCCAATAGAGAGAATGCTCTTCAGAGGAACTAGTCAAGACACACACAAGCAGGACTCATTTCCATAGTCAATATCTTTAGTAATCTCAGTGCAGGTGTAGTGAGCCCATAAACAGTAGCTATGGAAACAGGGATGAAGACCAAACCTGAGCCCACATAACAAGTGTTCTCATAATAGCTGATCCAGACCCCATCCTTACTAGGTATTCCACCTCTCCATGGCAGGGGACCATTCCTTACACATAAGAGCCAGGCACCTGTGGTATGCTGTAGCAGTTGCCTTGAAATCTGATGGAAGCAGCAATTTGTTCTTCTCGGATTCAACATCTTCACCTAGATGGTTAATTCTGGTAATTATCCTTCCTTCCATTCAGAAATTCATTCTACTTATCTACACCATCTAAGATTGTCTCAGAAACAAAGCACAATGGCCAGGTTGTGGAAGAATTCTCCTATTCTATGTGACACTTCACCTAGCATAGTCAGTCTTATACAACAATTAAATGGCCTATTAGGGACTCAACTACTTGTTTGGGGAGGTCCTAGTTAGCTTTAATTGTCAACTTGATACAGCCTAGAGTCATCTGAGAAGGGAATTCTCAACTGAGAGATTGCCCAAATCAGATTGACTGGTAGGCATGTCTTTGGCAAACAGGCTGTCTTGATTATTAATTAATGTGAGAAGGCTTGGTTCAGTGTGGGCGGCAACATTCCCTGAGCAAACAATCCTGAAAGAGAGCTAGTCAAACATGAGCCTGTCAGCCAGCAAGCAGTGGTCCTCCATTCTTTCTGCTTCAAGTTCTTGCTTGAGTTTCTGGCCTGACTTCTTTGAGTGATAGACTGGAGCCTGTAAGATGATATAAATCCATTCTTCTTCCACGTTGCTTCTGGTATGTTTTTTTTTTTTCCCCCACAGCAACAGAAAGGAAACTAGAATAAGGGCTAGCATTTGCTAGGTGACAGGAGTTTGGGAACCAAGGGGAAAGAGGATTGACTACCTCTCACCAACTATGAGTTAGAAACCCAACTAAGCAATTTGTGCTTCCGTTTCTTCCTAGCTCAGTTTCTACTAATTTAGATTCTAGTTTCTATGACTGGTGGCTAGGACCTTTTCATGGGGGTCTGTGGGTTCTCAGGTGAGCATGCTAGAGATCAACAGAGAAGTTATTATAAATTACCTCAGCCTATTTGATCTTGGCTGTCATGAGGGTCTATGAAGGCTGCTGCAAAAAGAAGCAGAAAGAACATTTCAGGCCACTAGGTTAGGAATCATGCTTATTAAGACCCAGAAGATATGAACGAAATACATGAACAGGTAGCTTGTTCCATGAAGGCAGAGCATTCAGAAAAGTCACCAGAGTGTTCCTTGGTCTTTCTATGCTGTCAGATGAGACTGACTCATGAGAGACTGTCTGCCTCAGCTACAGGAACAGGAAAGGACAACCAGATTCTCAGGGACAAACACCTAGGACAGACTGGCTGGCAGGAGACTTATACAGAAATTCTTGGGGCTTGCTGAACCTGAGGGAATTTAGAACAGATGGTGGAGCCTTCATAGAAACCATGCTCCTAAGATGGACCAATGCCATAGGAGGGATTGGAGTTCATTTAATCAACCTTTCAATTTTAGCTCTGGATACTGACAGAGCTTCCTTCTTTACAAGGCATGGTTGGTTTCTCTTTTGGAGCCTCTCTGGGGCACTAACTCTATTGTAACAGGGCCATCAGTGCAATTTTGAGGGGCATGGAGATTGTAGCAGGTTTATCTTTGGGTCCTCTCACCTATTTTCTGGCCCTGGTCACTTGCTCTGGCCTAGCCACGTGGAATTAGGCTGACATCACTTCAGGTGAGTAGTACCCACCACACTTTATGTAGGGATAATCTTTAGTGAAGCATATCCTGCATTTGCATTTTGTACACATTACTCTCCGTCACCTTGTAATTGGTCAAATAAAGAGTTGAATGGCTAAGGGTTGGGCTGGAAAGTTAAGGCGGGACTTCCAGGCTGAAAGGGAGGATCTCAGGTGAGAACTGATGCACAGAGAGTTGCCAGATGGACAAGGATGAAGAAGCAGGTACCAGGATGAGACTAAGATGAGTAGGTAATGGGCCACATGGCAGAACACTGGCCAGGCCAGTATTGTCAGGTTGGGACAGTTGAGAATCTGCTCAGCTACAGTGCCCAAAGCTTATAATAAATACAAGTCTCCTTGTCTTTATTCAAGAACTGGGGTATACCCCAAGAAACTTACAGTTACACTCTTATATGTCATTGTACCAAGCACCTCCCACCTCATGCCCTGAAGCTTCTATTTTTGTAAGAACTCAAGTAAAATTGAAGGTTTGGGACCAGCTCAGAGCAACTCTTGTGGATCTCACAGACAGCCAGGACACTCATTCCATGAAGTGAACTTTGATCAGCAGGTAATGGGAGCTGGCTGTTACATTCTTTCTCCTCCCCTGGAGACATTGTCTGAAGTTAGAGCTGATCAGATGACATTTTGGACATAAGTCCCACAAGATCCAGCAAGTGGCAATACCAGCCATGGGTCCCTAAGGGTGGCCAGCTTGGCAATAGTCATTCACCCTTGTAGTAGCTTGTGCTCTTTTATATTTTTTTTGCCTCTAATCCTACTTTTTTTTTTTGGAGATTGTACTTCCTACAAAAATACTACACATAAGCTTTTGCCTCAGGCTTTGCTTTCTAGGGAGCCTAGCCAAAGCAAAATTCACATCAAAATGCAAAGATGTGAAGCAGAGAGATTTAGCTCATCTTGAAGACACACTGGCTGATGCTTGGAAGGCGGCAGGGGGCTGGGGGTGGGGTATAAATGCCGTCTGGGACACAGAGGAGACTATTTTTGTCCTGGTTGTGTGATTTCCCGTCTTAAAGGTAGAGGACTGGTGTAATGCTTTGCGAGACACACAAGGAGGGTGAAAGTAAGTTTGTGAGATGAGACAGGGTCAAAGGGTGGGCCTCTTATGGGTGCTTTTCCTGCCAAGCCTGCTGCTGGTTTTTTTTTTTTTTCTGTAGAGCACTGATCCTTGGGCTCCTTCTGAAAGACCCTGGTCCCTTCTTAGGTGGCCTCTCCTGCAATGAACAGAACCATTCTATTGTTGGATTAGGTTTTCATGAGTCACTGTGCTGAACTTTGAAGCATCCCGCCATAAGTGTGTTTGTTTAGACCTCGTGTGCACTTGGAAACCCTGGCTGGACAGATGAGAGTTGCCAAGGACAAAGGCACCTGAATTGCCAAATGGAAATTTTGTGGAAAATATGCTTTTCAGAAACCCCAAACAAAAACCAATAACTCTCAGGGTAGCTTTGATCTGGAAGTTTTGAAAGGATCCAGGGTCTCCTTTTTAAATACGGGCTGTCAGAGTTTTATTGACCATGCCATAGAATAAGCCAGGCTATAAACAGTTTCCCAGAAAAACATGTTAATCTCCCCAAAGTGTCCTACTGACAGCCACTTTCCTTTCTGGATTTCTACATGACCCCAGTTGCTTTGCTCCTAATAGAAACAAATGGCTGAATGAAGAGTGAAAGCAGGAGGTGCGGGCAGTCCGTGGGTTCCCATTTCTAACTCTTTCAGACAGCAACACAGCGGGAATCACTAATTCATTCCATCTACAACGCCATATCCATTAGCACACTCGAATCCCTGAATTTAAGTAGTCCAGAGTTGGGAGAGTCACCACCGAGTGTAATTAACACAGAAGAGTGATCCTCCATGCTTCAGGTGATATGATGACCTGCCTTACCTGTCGCCGATACATATTTCAGGCTCCTCCTGATTTGCATGTTTAAATAGTTCTCCTCCCTCTTCCTGTTTAAACATTCTCTTTACAGCTGTATTTTATGTTTTGTCTGGCAAAAAAGCACTAGCCCTCATTGTTCCCAGGCTCATGCTTCTTTCTTTTGTTGACTACCATTCTAGAGTTTCGTAACTGTACTCTTATGAGATGATATGCAATAAAGAGCACGCACATTTCAGTTTTGCTAGTGTCTACTCTTTTATACCCAGGGTAGCTCTGTGGAGTGTGCCACTTCAATCTATGACTATTCAGAGTGGATTTTCTGGCCTGGACTGCCTGCCCAGGTTGTGGGATCTGGAGGGCCTGTATTTCATAACTACAGACTATCGGAGCCTAAGTGAGCGATCTCCATCCCCAAGCCCATTATCTCTCACACAAGCTCACAAGGCTCACAACAGGGAGGGAGTTGCTTCCATGGGCAGTAAATGGGCAGTGTTGAAAGCTGCCCCAAAATGTCACAAGTGCTCAAATGACTTCTCACAAGAGAAACCCCGTTGCTCTACATGTCCGAATTTAGCTAGCCTTTGCTCTCAGTGACATCCTGTCTCATGGACAATCTCATGTGATTCCTGTGTCTTTTCTCTCAGTTCCCAGGGGGCATATGCTCAGAGAAGCTGAGATGATATATGGGAAATGTTGGGGTAAAATCTAGAACGTGTAATATGAAGTCCTAGTACTTATTAGAAACTAAGAATTTATTTTTCCTTCCTAAACCTTATTTTCTGTGGATCTTTCTGGAATTGTTTGCTTAAGGAGTTAAGTGCTTCCACTCACGGAAAATTTCCTTGGCATAGACATTAGCTGGGAATGAGCCTGAGACCATTGCTTTTCTTTCAAAGCTGGATGTTAGTCTTTCCTAGAACATTCTGGAACGCTGTCTCAGACCCTGAGCATTAGTTGGAAATCTTGGTGCATGTAAAAGGCTAGCGTATGTCCAATTGCTGTCTAGGACCCCAGGAGCTTCAATAATCTCCTTCTCTCCCACTCTCTACTTTCTTCTCTGTGTCTCTTTCTCTCTCCTCCCCTTTACCTCATTCCTTCTGTCTCTTTCCTCTCCTCTCCCTCTTCCTTCCCTATTTCTGTCAGCCTTTCTGGTGTCTTATGAGTTAAATGAATCAAGCAATAATGATGTAGGGAATAAGAATGAATATAGTGAATGAACCAATAAAATGGCTGGTTCTTCCTACACAACGGATAGCAAACCAACAGCTCTCTGGAATCCAGTCAGGAGCAAGCAGAAGACCTGAAGAGCCACAGAGTTTCAGGGAAAAAGGGGAGGTCAGTGGTGGGATAAAGAGGGAATCTCAATGGACTAGGCATAGAAAACTGAGAGACAGGCCAATGAAGATTACTGATAATAAAGAACTGTCACTAGATACTGTTCTGTTAAGAGTACCACGCCCTTTTCTTGACTGTGGTGTGCCTTATTTCTGTGGTTTTAATACAGACATGCATATTCAGAAAACCATGAAGTCTGGCTTTCTTATATTTTTGGCAAGGAGTAGAAGACAAGAATTTAGACTTCTCTGATATTGGTGACTCTTCTGTGTGGTGTTAGGGCCACACAGTTCCCTTGAGGTTTAGGGTCAGGATGAGCCATGCCTGACTGTTCAGTGAATGGTCACTGATGCATGTGGCTGATACTCAGGGATGCCTGCTTCATGCAGGGTGCGTTGGGCTCAGTATCACCATGCTCATTCTCCTTTCACTTTGGAGCCACAGCACAATGCCTTTGGGACTTGCCATGGTGATGAATTTGCATGTTAGGTCATAGAAAGGATGGTAGCACTGTGTGTTACAGTCTTTTTCTTCCCCGATAGTGGTTCCTATCACAATGAAGTAAGGATATGAGGACTTCAGCTTCTGGCAAGGTTAAGGAAATGTGGAAGACTTTCTGACAACCAGGAGATAGGAGAAGCTCTTGGAGAAGCTTTGCTTAAGCGCAACTTTAAAGACAAGTGAAGTTATAAGACACATTGTATCGCTTTGGGGGAAACTGGAGAAGGCATAATCAGAGGGACAGAAGCAAACGCCATAGAGGAAAGGTGTTTGCTTTGGGGCAAGTGGCTTGTTTCTCTGCACACTATTTAAATGCACTCCAGCCTGTCAATTATGCAATGGCCACTACACCTTATAATTCTTTGTTTACAGGCATGCAGTGTCTGAAATACATTTCCCCATTAAGGCTCCAAGGTCAATGACACAGATAATTAACCAGCTGATTTAGTGCATTTCATTTTCCTTGAAGCTTGAGTGAGACACTCCTACCACCCAGCCCAGCCTCAAGACTCCAATTCCAAGCGGACCCTGGGACAGTGCTGCCTCTGTAATGGGACACTGATGTGATCTGTGGCTGAGGCTTGGACTAGCAGCATCCTATGTCTGCTTAAATGATGAATGCTTCCTTTGTACCAGGCAGGAAGATGTCATTATGCTGGCTCATATCGCTGACCTCTCCGGGCTTCCCAGTAAGCACTGCAGAAGGATTTAATGCTGATAATTCCTTACAGAGCTCCAAAGAGAATAAAGCAAAAAGGTGAGCCCAATGAAAAGCAAAGAAAGAGCCCAAGGTGAAGTGAAGCTTAACACACCAAAGAATAAAGAGCAGTGGGCTTCTCTTCTCTTGTTTTCTCTCTTTCACTGTTACAGTTGGGAGTCTGTGCTGTTATTTCTACCCCCTCTGACAACTTTGTTCCCTTACTAATATCTGGTCCTGTACATCACCTATCAATAAATAGAATTTGAAATCTCTCAACCCAGGGAGATTATTTCTGCTTCAAGTTATTTCAGAATGCCACAACTCTAAATGAAAATCTGCAGATTGCTGATACCTGTATCAATATCATCCAAGCACTAACCCTTTCTTGGTGGTACCTATAGATAGAGTGTGGGCATTGGAATCCAACTGACAGGGGGAGAGAAAGTCTGCAGGCTCAAATAAGTCCATTCTACAAGGAACCAGTTTACAGACTTTGATGCTTCAGTTTTTCAAAGGCTCCCTGAAAGTTTTAAACTACATAGTATGCAGTCATCCTGGGACAAACTCTGTGACAGAAAAATAAGGGAATATGGTGCTTGCTCTCTTCCTTCCTCCCATCCTTTCTCCCTCCCTCCGTCCCTCCCTCCCTCCCTCCCTTCCTTTTTTCCTTCCTTCCTTCCTTTCATCCTTCTTTGTTGCTTTCTTTTTTGCTTTCCCTGAACATTTATTCCATGCTAAAGAAAGAGGAATATTTGCCACAATATATTATTGCTCCAAATCCCAAGTAGACATTCAACCTTCTCAAACATATATTTAAAGACAAACCATTTTTTTTAAAAAAATCTTAATTTAGAGTTGATTTCATTTTCTCTTCTTATTTTTAGGGGACTGAGTCTCTTTTCCTGTGTATCTGAGTACAGTCATGCTTTGCTTTAAGAAGGGATGCACTGTGAAAAGCACATTGCCAGATGACTTGATTTTGCTGACATCAGTTCACCACACAAAACTAGATGCACAAGATTAGCACACACATGGCCTCAGTTACACACACCACACAGTCAGGCATCACTAAGCAACATATGGCTTTTCAGTCTTGTCCTTTCTTATTTGACAACATGACTGGGTGTCTTTTCATACACATACATGCACACATGTGTGCCCATTGTTGAATTCAATGAGCTTTTTTTTTTTTAAATTATGGGTATTGATCTCTCATGCAGTGAATTATAAAAATTATTGATTCTTCTAGTCAATGTTTGGAGTCTTGATATTAACACTGTCATAGCACTATAATTCCAAGAAAATTACTAATCATAAGTGAATTTTAAAAAGTGATTGTTCAAGAAAATAAAATGAAGATGTCAATAAGATGTTATTATGGCAAGCTTATTTAAGTCATTATAAGCCATTAAAAGTCAATATATCTGAGACATATTCAGTAGGACTCTATTGTCTTTTCTTAAGTGGCTCTTGTTGTTTAGTGGGAGAAAAAAAATCACTAAACAAACAAGAAATAATCATATTTTATGTTTCATGGATTTTATAACTCAAGATTTAATGTAATTTCAATGTAAGAAAAGTGAAATTAAATTAAGTAAAAATTATGACATTGCTTTCATGATTAAAATAGATTCCCCCAAATCTCAAAATAATAACTCAGCTCCAAATGCTGTGTCTAACACTGCATGTCCACAATGCTGGCACTTAGGAGACCAGCTTTTTTGACCTAGCAACTCTTGTCCAGCTTGAACTACCTACATAGACTCCATGTCTAAAAACACAAAAGTAATGGCTGTACTCCAAATATTTAATTTTGAGATGTCAGGTAAGGCTATTTCTTCTAGGTAGAGATATTGGCTTTTTATGTCCTCAATAATAAAATGGTAATAATTGAAAATGTCTAACAAATTCTGGATGCCAATATAAAGAGACACCTATCAGTAATTACTGACCAGTGCAGTGACTGCATAAACAGTTAAATTCACACAGAGCGTTTGGAATGTTCTGATGTATTTGTATCACCTTTTCCCTCAAGGAAATATATGGTGATTAAAAGAAATTACATCAGTAGGTTGGGGGAATCTCTGTGTTCTTTCTGCCTGTTCAAGTATGTAAGAAGACTGTCCATGCTGGCATGTGACATGGATTCTTGCAGTGTAGACAAATCAGATATGTATGACATTGCCATGAGAAAACACTCTTTCTTCCTGGAACATGTATATTCAATAAAAGCCAACACAGCCACAGAGATGGGCAGCTGGATGGAAAACCCAGGTTTTATTGAGGAAGATTATTTGGGTTTGAATTTCAGAATGGTGAAAACAGCCTTGGACCCAGCACTCTGAATCAAATTCTACAACATGCTCATGCTTGAAAGTTTCTTTCTTTCTTTCTTTCTTTTTTTTTTTTTCTGTCAGTATTGGGGATTGAACCCAGGACCTTGCACATGTTTGTAAAATGTTCTGCCTCTGAGATCTATCCCCAGCACAGTGATGCTATTTCTTTATTGGCTATGTTTTCTCCTGTTGATTACTTCAAGCTAGATTAGTGTCTCAGTTTCTTTCTAGGATGTTAACACAAATCAATCACTGTTTCTCCCCTAATCCCATGTGTGCTGTCTGTGTGGTGCATATACTTGTTAGTGAGAATGTGAGCATACATCTTGCAAATGTACACTTGTGCATATGGAGGCTGACAGCAATACTGCATATCTTCCCTTGATTGTGCCCTACCTTTAGTCTGTGAGACAGAGTCTTTCCTTGAACCTGGAGTTCATTGATTTAGCTAGAGTGGCTGACCAATGACATTTAGGTACTCACCCTTCTCTATGCTCACCCCAGCACTGGGCTTAGAGGCATGCATCATAGATTCTGTCTTTTTGGGTCATGGAGATCCAAACTCAGGTTCTCCTTGAGTGACAGGGTACTTTAATACTGAACCATCTTCATCTCTCCAGCCAAAAATTTATGTTTTTGTACCTCATCATTTAAATGGTTAATTTCAAATACTCTGGGCACATATCCAAAGAGAATTTATTTATATTTACTTTTTTTAAAAGAAGCAATAAAAAATGCTTCAATAAGCAGTAATTACATTAATACATTTGACCTGTTGGGCCTCCTGCTCACAATAAGCTTTCATATTTAAATGCACATTAAAAATATAAATTAAGCATTCTTGTTATATGTAAGGTGGTCTATTTCCTAGACATCATAAACTATGTTCTTGAATTGCCTGCAACAACCTGTGGAAGGGATTATACTCTTTTTTGCATAGTCCCATGAATACACTTCCATTTTAATTTATAAAATCCAGGGTGTGTGGCTATATCCCCGAGCTAGATATCATGAAGATTTCACAGTTTCAAGAGTCAAATGTTCATCCTATGAATTCTTCAGAGAAATCTGGGATACTCTGTATGGAGCAGACAAATGATATTCTTGTTTAGTTGTCAAACAATAAAAACTATCATCTATTAACCGTCATACTGTTAATTTTTCCCAGTAATTCTCTATTAGAATGTCTCTAATCATAATAGAGACAAGAGAAAAGGGCAGCGTTCCACTCCCTATAAATAGACAGAACTGGAAATGAGGCTAGAGATTATCACATGAGGTCAAATATTTATTCTTTTTGTGTGAATATTATTTATAGTGTGTAAGTATGCATATATGTATACTGCTGTGTGTGTGTGTGTGAGAGAGAGAGAAAGAGAGAGAGAGAGAGAGAGAGAGAGAGAGAGAGAGAGAGAGAGATGTGTGGGAGCCAGAGGACATCCTTTGGTGTCATCCTCAAGAACACAGTCCATGTTCTTTGAGACAGAGTCTCTAATAAGCCTTGAACTCACTAATGAGACTAGACTAGATGGCCAGCAAACCCAGTGATCTTTCTGCCTCTGCTTCCTTTCTTCCCAGTGCGGGAATTACATCACATAGGTTTTAGTGATCAAACTTAGATCCTTGTATTTGCAAGGTGAGCGCTTTGTTGACTGAGTCATCTTCCAAACTCATGCGTCACGTCTTGTTGTAGATGATAACAAATAAACAGACTCAAAATTGGGCAAGAACCACACCCCACTCCTGCTTCACACAAACATTTCTCCTTTAAAAATTAGAATCCAATGAAAGTCTAAAAAGTGCAACTTGTTATCTCCAAAGTCGAAGGGAAATAAATTTCGGAAGTATTGGCTTCCGATTTTAATTCACATTATGACTTAAGATATATGCTCACAAATAGACACAAACACAAATATTTTCCTGAGTAACTTACCTTGTATGAAAGGCACTCAGAGAATCATTTGTTTTACGGTATCTTTAATTTAAAAATAAAATAGAAAGTTGTAATCTATGGCATTGATTTGGAAACTCACTAAGGGGGCATATCAATTGGAAAACACTGTCATCACTTACCTTATGAAAGATTTGTGAACAACTGTGATGTATGTTAACAAGTGTCATGTTAGCTGTGGAATAGTGGGACTAGAATTCTCTTAAACCAGGGATTAGAAGTAGAATAATTCTGAGACTTGATAATTTATTTTAATTCATATTATGGTGGCTTATTATTATTACTTTTGCAGGCACTTTCTCCTCTGAATTCTTTTTCCTCTCTAGAACACCATGGCCTGCTTTTTCTAGTGCTTTATGACATCTCTAGAGCCAATACTATTTGGATGCACTAACCATCCACACGCCTCTGGTGCCAGCTTAGCTCATGCAAAAAATTCTATAATCTGAGGGACTGATTAGGAATGGTTGTCAATAACAGAATACCCCCAGGGATTAAATCACAGGTCAGATTCTCTTTAAGGGGTTGAGGAGTTCAGGCGAATGGAACCCATAGTTCCCAGTTGATACATACCCTGATGTGGGCGCTAGAATGCTACTCCTCTCTGCCTCCACTTAATTGTAAGGGGTTTGAATGCCAGTAGATCAGGTAAAGCTTCAGCACTGACAATTTAGGGACCAAGCAGGTCATAATGTGCTATTATGAACCCATGCTTTTCCAGCAAGGGTATTTATTGTCATCAAGAATCTGTTCTATTTGTGAATATGCATTAACAATAAAAAGTCAGGGCCACGAGAGCCAGACAATAGGATGCTATATCACCAGACATCCTCCATTGTTTAGATTCTCTCTCAATATTTAAAACTTTTTCATTAGCACACATTCGAAATGTGATATATTTCACAAGCATTCCAAATTTAAATCTACAGAAGCATATTAACCTGATTTTCCCCCAAAAGCCATACAAGATTTGCACTGATCTGTCCATCAGTTCATCTCATTTCTTTGCTATTGGAGGTGACTATTAGAGCTGAGTCACAGAGTTTATAGCCATAAAAGGCAGACAGGCCTGTTGGTTTGAGGACTGAATAGAATGCATTACCTCATTATGCTGAGGTTCTATTAAATAGAATTATGGGCCCAAACCAACAACAACATAAAACATACACACGCACGTATGCACGCACGCATGCACGCACGCACACAAGGAGTCATCTGGATGGTACTTTGTAGCCCTGCCTACCGTGCTCTGCTTGGTCTTTTTAAGGAGTTATAAATGTGCACTTGTAGATACAAACCCGACCTCTGAGTCTGTTCAAAGTTATATCTGAATTGGAGTTATGTTCTTTTGCTTTCTAGAACATTCGTAACTCTACCTACTAGACTTTAGCCAACCCTTTGAAAACATTTTCCCTAGAAGAACTCAGCAGGTTCCCTCTCCATCCAATGCAACTGAATGTGGGGCAGGGATGTTATTTTTACACAAAAGCATAGGCAGAGGGGGCATCGGAAAATCTGACTTATAAATGTATTCCCAAACCAAGATTCTGGGAAGATTTCCCACCAGCTCTACACTCCAACGTTTCTCAGAGAAGGAGATATTGTGAGCACAGTGTGAGCTTCTTAAGCCGGCTGGATTCCATCAAGAGCAGGAGGAATATGCAGGGATTTCTAGACTCCACTGAAACATCTTTGAAATCCTGAAACAATTATTTTGAGAAGTGATGTTTGTTATTTTTGCAGGTCTTTATATAAGCAGTAACAAAGGGATTTGGGTTTTGCAGATGCCAATTTCTAAGATCTAACAGGGATGGGTTGGATTTAGAGACTCCAAGGACCTCAATTTGCACCCATGGTAACTATATCTAAGCTGTGTCTCACCACTTGAGTGTCAAGGATGCCTTCACCAGCTGGGCTTAATTAATGATAAATCAACAGACAGACAGGTGACAACCATTATATTCTTCCACCTTATCACCAGGGCCAGAATTAGTGACAAAATTTTTAATTAAATTTTAACTTTCTCTTGATTAATTAACTTTGTATGAGAATGGAATTCACATGTGCACACAACACTTGCATCTGTGTATTTGTTTATTAATTTTTTTCTAGTCTTTGTTCTACATGAGAGTATCTGAAAAGGGGAGGGCTGGTATTTAATACAAATTAATCCGGTGTGAATTTAACATTCTCAGTTGTCCTTCTTAAATCAGAAAGTCCTGAAAGGGTGCCTGAACCATGGGGTGCGTTTTGCAACGTGTCAGTCAATTAACAGCTTCGTTTATTATTTTGTTTGTCTTCCTCCTTGAGCATATCTCTTTAATGCCTGTCCCACTCTTTCTCCACAACATTGGGGTCATCTGATACACTGGCCATAGACAAATAAACAGAAAGAATTGATCCGTACAGAGAATCAGTGGAGCGGTTTTAGACAAGGGACCATTTCTCTCCATTCTTCTTACTTCTTCTAGGTTGATACCATATTTCTCTTTCCTCTCCAGTGACCACCATCAACCTCAATTTAGAACCACAGAAGTGAGGTCATTCATTGGGCAACATTTTAAAAATACTCGATTTATGTACAAAATTATTCCTTTACAAATTGATTTACAAAATTACTTCAAGTAGTGATTGTCATTCCTCTCTGATAACTATGGCTGACATTTTTACTAATCTCCCAATCATTCTTTCCTTCCCATTTATTATTTTCAGTCTTTAAATCAAGCTGGGCTCCTATAATAAGTATTACCAACTCGTCTGTTCATTTCTATTTTAAATTTTTATCTCATGCCATTAAGCATTTTTCAGAACCGCTTGTCTACAACATCCCCATATGTGAATATGTACTATGTAACTTTTCCTTTTGCATTAGATATTTTGGACTCTACAAATGTTTTGTCATTATAAACAAATACTTATAATCTCCCCACATTGGTTGTTGACTGGGCCCTGTCACTCAGGTGGTCTGGAATCTACAGTTTCATGGCTGGTATAGAAATCTGTAATGTAGTTCAGTACTCAGGAGCTCTCTGCCACTCTCAGCTTCTCCTCAAGATGTAATTTGTCACTGTGCCAGAACAAGCTGTCTGCCTTCTGGAGCAAAGCCAGTAGTTTTAGCTGATTTTATATCCAGCACAAACCTCCCCTAGATCCCAAATCAAGAGCCTTTTGCAATAACGGAACATACCTATGCACAGGCTGAGTATCTGTTTGACATTTCCCTTGCTTGTCTTCTAGATATTTCAAGTTTAACACACCTGTCTACCAAACTGTTCATTGCTACCCCAAAACTTACACAAAACAAGAGGACCATCACCTGTGTAGCTCCCTTCTTGCCAACCATGCCTCAAGTCACACTGGTTTGCCAAACCAACAAGCAAGGCATGGCTCTGACTGCTTTGAGCTCTCTCATAAACATGGCAGGCCCAGCTGTTTACCTTATATAATCTATGTCCACTCTAAACAATTCTCACCACCTCTGTCTCCATCCCATGACAGCTGCTATCAACCATACATGTGCTTTTTTTCCTGTTCTCTTCACTCCCACCACTGACCTCTTCTACAGAGAAGGTGTGTGCGTGTGTGTGTGTGTGTGTGTGTGTGTGTACTTGTGTCCACAAGCACATTCTGGTACACTCACTCACACAAGACTGTGTGGAGGTCAGAGGTCTTTTGTTGTTGTTGTTGTTGGAATGTCTCTTCTATCACTTCCAACTTGCATTTTTTTTGAGCTAGACTCAGTAAATCTGTAGTTCACTGCTTTGGCTGGACTGGCTGGTTCAAAGCCTGCCTCCACTGCCCAGTGCCACTGCTTCGTCAGACTTTTAGCACGGAATGTTGGGTGTTGGAACTTAGGTATTCACGCTGTGTAGCAACCAAATTGCTCACTGAGCCATCTCCCCTGCCCAGAGAATTCTCTCTCTCGTAAATAATATGGTACTGATTTTTGCCCTAAGCATTTTTAATAAAATACAAAGCAGGTATCTCCCCATGGCTTACCAGGAGCTACCCAATTTATCTCTCATCATATTAAAAGTTCTGTGACTGTGCCGTTCTCAGGGCATTCGTCTGTTTCCTCACGCCTTACTGCTTCTGTCTCTGTTAGAGATGCTCATTGCAAATCTGAATCCTTCTCATGCTCAGGACTAAGCATCTTCTATACCAGACCAGGCTCCACCCACTCTCAGTATGACTCTTTCTTTGCACTTACTACAACTTGCAAATAGAGTCATGCATCACTTAATCATGGGGATAACTCCTGAGAAGAACCTTGTCAAGTGCTTCGGTTGTGTTAAATCACAGTGTATACTAACATAATCCCAGATGGTTTGGAAGACCAATAACACAACCTGGCTTCCTGACATAATCATGGGGGGGAGGTTGGCCTGATGTGATAGCTCAATATTAGAGCAATTGCAATGCCCTGGACTCAAATCCCTGCTCTATAAAATAAGACAAAGTAAAATATAAAATGAAATATCCTGCAAGGTGGTGAACTTGATGGCTGTTCTCCTGCCCATCTTGGACAACAGGGTGAAGAGTCTCCCTAATTAGTTATTTTCCCAGTGTCTCCTGTGTGCTGGAACTAGGTCACATGCTGTGGACAAGTAGATAGTGTAGTTCTTGTTATCTAGGAGTCTTTAAACTAGTGAGAATGGCAAAATAAGTAACAAATGTAGGCATGTGCCGAAGAACATTTTGATCATTGTATGTGGCATACATATGATCCCACAGTATTATGAAGGAGATTGAACCACCCAATTGCCTGGTGACCTCCTAGCCCTGGTGGCATCATAATACAAAACAGGCTATTGTCAGTCCTCCTACTGGGGTTATAGCATATACAGTTATATGCAAGCATAACACTTGATAATGAACATGTGCAATTGTGTTAGTGATTCATACTTTCATGATACTTTCTATTGTAGATGTAGTCATTCTGTAGAAAGTAGACACTATGCTATATTGCCCTGGCAGCAGCTTTGAGTGTGGGTGTGTGTTTGTGTTTGTGTGTGTGTGTTTGTGTGTATATGTGTGTGTTTGTATGTATATGTGTTTATGTGTTTCTGTGTGTATGTATGTGCTTGTATGTGTGTAGGTGCGTTTGTGTGTGTGTATGTATGTGTTTGTATGTTTGTGTTTGTATGTGTGTTTGTGTGTGTATTTGTGTATGTGTGTGTATATGTATGTGTGTGTGTGTGTGTGTGTGTATGTATGTATGTATGTATGTATGTATGTATATATGTATGTGTGTGTTACTGGGGATGGAGTCCATGGTAAGCAAATGCTCTATAAGTGTGTCTCTTGTAGGCCTTTAAAGATTAGATTTTCTCCTACTTGGAGAATATCAGCCACAGTTCCCATATTTTTCCAAAGCTCCCTGAGCAAATTTCCCCCAAAAGGAAATTTTAACAACTGTTTAATAAATTGGTTAGTATTGCTGAAGCAATTATTATGAGGTATTCAGAGCCTAAGTAAATGCTGCAATCTGATGACCCCAGATGTCACTTAGAAAGTAATGTAATGATTGACAGGTTATACCTCATTCTCAGACTCATACTACTTGCTGCTGCCAGAGAGAAGGCCATGCTTTGGGAACGACTAGAAATGGGGACATTAGGGGCCTGGTAGCTTCCCATTTTTGGTGCATTCTAGATTTAAGCTATTAACAATTAAAAAATATAATGACTTTCTTTTTGTAATTATTATGGCTATCAACTTTAAATCCAATATGATCTGATTCTCTAACTTCGAGGGCTGAGAGATTAGTAACAGGTTTTGAAAAAAAATCAAAAATGACTTTACAGTGATTGTTGGTATCTGCTCAGTTTTAAGCAGAGAAAGGTCAGAGGATAATGAGATTTTTTTTTTTCTTGTGCACAATATGCTCTGAAACTTAATTTCCAGATTTGGCCTTGTCAGCAGCTGAAGTCAAAATCATTCACTTAGCTTCTAAAAATGTTTGAATTAGAACTCTATATGAGATAGCTAATCAGTCCAGAATCTGGACTTCCTGGCTTCCTGGCTTCCTTTCTTCCTTCCTTCCTTCCTTCCTTCCTTTCTTCCTTCCTTCTTTCATTCCTTCCTTTCTTTTTTCATTTTATCTTTTTGGTTGAGTTTCTCTTACACAATCTCTTTGTAAAAGACCTTAGTCAAATTCTTTTGTTCTGCGTAAGTGAATAGAGTGATTGACATATTTTGATAAATGAATGCACCGTCAAATGTTAGACATATGATTTGTGAAGTCTGTGTCAACACTGTCCATATTGTTGGCTTTCCTGATTTTCTGCTGATTTTACCTGTTACCTTTACAGAACACGGGTAATTCCGTTTTCATAACAAGGAATCTTGCAAGATTTGAAAGCAAAGGACAGAGGCATTAGGCAGTGAAAGGCAGGCAGTGCAGGCAGCTAGCTGATGTGCATTAGATGAATGGCCAAGACTTAGGCAATATGAAGATTCATGCCTTGAACTGGTCATCTAATTAAAGTGAGAAATTGTCACAAGATGCAGAGGGGAGCTGAGCAGATTGCAATATTAACAAGCAAGCGAAAAAAGGAAAAAAGAAAAGGAATTGTAAAACTGGGACTTTTTTAAAAAATAAAGGTGGTTCGTTTTTATCCTTACGCCACTGGGACAAATAACAGGCAGGAAATAATACCAACAGGACACAGGTGACATTCAAACACGCTATGCTAGCACAGAGTTCAAACACGGGAGGACCCAACGTCATTACTATTCAAGAACAGAAGTACTGAAAAATGACTGCAGGCTACAAACATGACATACCTACGGATACCCGGGTCAAGGGTAAGGACAGATGACAGGCAAGAAGCAGTCTGTTTTGAAGGACCAGGAGATTCATCCTCTGTTAGTAGACAGAGGTAGAAAACCATTCATAAATAGTGAAGCAGAGCAAAGAGAGGTGGTTTTGGTGGGATGGAAATAACCCACTGGAGGGAACTGGACATGGCTTTAAGGCCATACAAACTTTTGTCCAGCAGACCAGTTAGGAGGACTTGAGGAAGTTAAACACAGCAGAGACACCCCTCCCCCACCCCCAAGAGGTGCATGCTGCTTTGCTGGCAAGGATCTGCTAAGTTCTCTTCTTCAAAGAGAGCCCGGCAGGGATGTGGGAAAAAAAAGAGAAGGATCTGGATGAACACGGGAAAATGTTTACGTGGACTTTGGAGAAAAGACGGAACAAATTTGTATGGGCTACAAAATAGCCTTGAGGATGGCAAGAAGAGATATGAAAAAAAAAAAAAAAAAAGAATGAAAGGAAAATAGTTTGGGAAGAAATCAAGGCGATACAGTCGCCACTCCAACAAGAAGTGTGTGCTACTGAACTGCATGAGCTCTAACTGCGATTTACAACATTTCTTCTTGTTTGCTTCCAGACAATGAAATGGAAAGGTGTACAGAGGTCATATCTGTAAAATGGGCTTCATTACAAATGAAGCTTCACTTTCTTGTAGTTTTTTTTTTTCTCCTCTCCCTGTGCTTTTCTATGTTGTATCTTTGAGGGATCTTAGAGCTAGCACACTGCTCGAATCTCTCATGGAAGAGGATTTCCCTACAGGAATAAACTAATATTTAAGTCAGTTTCCCAAACTGTGAAGCTTTGGTGTGATCCCGTGAGCCTGGCTCTGTGTGAGCCTCGCTATGCATGTGCAGTTTTGAGAACGCCGTACTTAAAGAAACCACATTCGACTAGAAAGGCTGGGGGAAAATGGAACCAGGAACATCAGTAATTGCCTTCCTATTTAAGGGAGGATTTAGATGGTTAATGAGTCCTGCTCTTTACAGGCAGCACTGTCTTTGATTTCCAGATCTTCATCTTGTACTCAGAGTCTGAGGGAAGAACCAAATTAGTGACGAATACTGACTAATTAAATGTCAGACTGGAAAGGGCCCAATTCCAAGCACATGCTCAATAAATGCTTGCTAGATGTAAAAGAGATTAATCATACTTACCAATGTAATCAGGGTATATAAATTTATATATATTCATTTAAGACAAAAATTCAAGACCAAAATGCAGCTTATTCAAATTACATATAGAATTGACACAGAGGGTAGGGCATACTCGGCTGTCTGGGATGAGGCTGTGAGTTACCCATAGTCTCTCTATGCCAGAGAAACAATCATTAGTACCATCGTTTCTTTACTCGGGAACAACTGGGTGTCATAGGAAATTATTTATAAACAAGACACTTCAAACACTTTGAAAATGCATGACTACATATAAGTACTAAATTACATGCACCATTACTGTTAATTTATGACCCAAGGATTTCTTCTTGCTTTTTGAAAAATGTGAATAATTATACCTAACATCTCCAGGGACTAAAATTATGTGCATTTGAACAATTTAGGATGCAAAAATCACACTAATGTGTTTTAAACTCAAAGAGACGGGGAAATATCCATGTGGAGGAAACCATGCCTTCTAATGCTCTTCTGAGCGCAGAGGTGGTGGGGTGAATGGGAATATTTGCATTTATTTTTTTCAGTTCTTTATTTTGGGGGTTTTGTGTGAGTATATTTGCTTATGTTCATGAGCACAACTATGTACATGCATTGAAGTCCGAAGAATAATGCTAGGTATCACCCTCAATCACTTTGTATTCAATCGCCTTTTGAGTCAGGGTCTCTTACTGAGCCCAGAATTTGCCAATTTTGGGAGACTCTCTGGCCACCAAGCCCCAGGAATCCTCCTGACTCTGGTCCCCCATTTCTGGGATAGTGAATCTTCACTGTCACAAGTGGCTTTATTGTTGGTTGCTATCCAAACTCAGGTCCCATGCTTGAGCAGTAAGCACTTTACTGACTAAACCATCTGCCTAGGTGGGTCTCATGTAGCCAAGGCTGGCCTCCAATTAGGTGTACAGCCGAGACTGGTCTTGAACCCCTGACCCTCCTGCCTCCCAAGTACTGTAGTTATAGACATGCACTGTTACTTGCAGCCATTTATGCTTATACATATACAGGCTCGGGCTCTGAGAATTTCTTGGAGAACCTTCGGATCGTTTTCATAGTTGAGATTTTTTTTTTTTTTTTTTTATAAAACAGTTTTATCTGAGTTACTGAAGGAAATATACAGTCACAAAACAATCTGATATAAGAAAAAGGAGTTATTATAATTGTTCATTGCTATATTTTATAAACTGTAACAATTAAAGATGACCAAGCCTCCTGGGTTGTGGTGGGTGAGTGGAATCATTTTATTTACTTCAGTATAGTTGAACATCTACGAATCTACTTTCCTCGTTTCTCACTGACACTTTTGCCTCTAGTAGTGTCTTAAAGAGTTCACATAGTCTAGATGGCACCCGGCTGAAGGGAGTAACCCTTTGTGCAGGAGATTCATTTCCATAGCAACCACTTAGGGGTGAAGATGCTGAAAAGAGGATGTTGGCCTCATGTATGAGGTCAACAAGAGCGAAGCATCACTAAGACAAAGATGCTACTTGTGTGTTAAATAAATTAGAAGGGAACAGCCAAATGGGACAGCACAGGTCTTTAATAGAAAAGTATTCATTACACTCGTAAGTTGCTTGTCTGTGAGGAGACCATCAAATGTGCATTTGGGCAGTGTCTCCTCACTGGGGACAGTAGTAGGACATGTAGCCATTTAGAGATTAGAGCCATTCTTGGTTTTTCAAAGGGCTGTCCTTTATCTGGCTATGTAGCATGAAACACTTTGTAACAAAATTCTTTGACTGTGTACCCAACTTTTCCTTTCTGTTTTTCATTAAAAATGAAAGCTCCAGTTTCTTTTAGTCTCCAGGGGAACTTGCTTTGCTTTTAAAGACCATGTCTCGTCCTTATGAAGATAGCCAATATATTCACACACTAAATCACAGTGGTCAACTGTGAGTGTTTAGCAAAACTTAGAGGGACATTTCTGGGTAAAGACTAATACTACTGTAGGGAAGTCTTTGACACACAACACATGGTCAGAAGTGTTTTAAGCCAGTGAATTAACAAATGTAGCAACTGATACCAGGAAAGCAAAGAGAAAATGAGACATATTGAGTATATCACTTTCAGAATGTTTCTTCACAAGGATGAGATTACAACTTCAGCTCTAAAAGCATGAACTTGAATCTCCCTCCAGATGCTGGCATCTGCACCACCCTTGTTGACTAACAGACACTAGACATTCCTCCCTCAGAAACCCTAGCAGACATCAGGCATTCCTCCTTTGCATATTTCTAGAGAGATGCAAACTCCAGCCTGAGACAGAGAACACTGCCCAGGTGGTAGAGAGAGAAGATTAGAGGGACCAAAATAAGCAATGGAATTATTCCTAGCAGGATTTATCTATCTGCATAGCTAACCCAATGTAACACCTCAGCTCAGTGGATTTATTCCAAGTTGAATTCATTCTGTTGAAGATATTGTGAGGAGAAGATAGAGAAGATAGGAAGTGGGCACAGAAAGGAATAGATAGGTAGGGCTCTAGAAAATAAATCACCTGATGACCGGAAGAAAAATCGTAGCAAAGGATTTCTAATTGTCTTAGATCTTAGAGATAATAAAAGATGCATGTGTTGATTTTTATAACAAGCTAATAGTTTACATAGCCACAAAACAAAACAAAAAGAAAGTCCCATGTATGAACAATGGATGATAAGAATGGAAAGATGAAAGAATGGGACCAAAGGAATTCCTGGTAGCAAAGATGCAGTAAGAGACGCTATAGGGTGAAAAAGACCTTGAGTCTCAAGTTGAGTGCACAAATAAGAGAGTAGGAGAGACAGGGACCATACCATGGACAGTTAATGGTCACCACTGGAAGGGCTATCATTTTCTACACTGGTAGAGACACTGATAAGTTTCTTGTGTTCCAATAAATAACTTGCCACCTGCCCACACTGGAGATAGAACTTGAAGCAAACTGTGTCACCTACAATAGGAGAGGTAAAAGCAGGAGGGGTACTGGGTAGAAGAACCATTTTAGTGGGGGAGGTGAGGGGGGGCATGGGGGAAGAAGTCAAATTCATTTAAAAATGTATGAAATTGTCAAAGCAATTTTAAAAAGTGGTGTGTGTATAAAAATAGAAAAATCAATATTTAACAGGCAATAGTAATTGTTAAAGATGAGAGCCACATAGTAGGTATTCAAGTTAGAAGTTAAGCAGAAGAAAAAATATCAGGGCATTTGCATAGTTTCAAAGGGTTTTCCTTAAGATAGAGGAATTTCAAGAGCAGGTTCTGGCAAACCCGGTGATCCGTGTGAACTTCCTCAGAGATGGTGAATCTTGGCCTCATGGATACTTGGATGAAATGCACTGAGAAGGTCAGGCAGTGGTGGCACACATCTTTAATCCCAGCACTTGGGAGACACAGGCAGGTGGATTTCTGAGTTTGAGGCCAGCCTGGTCTACAGAGTGAGTTCCAGGACAGCCAAGGCTACACAGAGAAACCCTGTCTCAAAAAAAAAACAAAAAAAAAAAAAAAACAAAAAAAAAACCAAAGACCATTTTGCTGGTCTTTTTGCTCAAATGCACTGTCTCCTGTTAATGAGAAAATTCCAAAGGAGGACATATTGGAAAAATAATTGATGAGATATTTTTGTCTATGTCAAGTTTATACATGTGTAACAGGTTTTGAAGCAAATACCTCCATCCCTACCCACTCACTCCCTCCATCCCTACCCACTCTCCCCTCCATCCCTACCCACTCTCCCCTCCACCCCTACCCACTCTCCCCTCCATCCCTTCCCACTCTCCCCTCCATCCCTACCCACTCTCCCCTCCATCCCTTCCCACTCTCCCCTCCCCCACTATAGGGAAGCAGATGTCCTTATGCATCCTCCTCCCCAGATACTTATTTCCTTTTATGGTAAGTGAGTAAGATTCGACTGCGGGAGAACTGTGTCAGCGCGTCAGCGTTGATTTCCCAGCTATCGTCTACCTATCTACCTATCTACCTATCTACCTATCTACCTATCTACCTATCTATCTACCTATCTATCTACCTACCTATCTACCTATCTACCTATCTACCTATCTACCTATCTACCTATCTACCTATCTACCTATCTA
>JADRCH010000232.1:2871628-2956881 GCA_019843965.1 Rhynchomys soricoides | reverse complement strand
CTATCTACCTATCTACCTATCTACCTATCTACCTATCTACCTATCTATCTACCTATCTATCTACCTACCTATCTACCTATCTACCTATCTACCTATCTATCTATCTACCTATCTACCTACCTACCTACCTATCTACCTACCTACCTATCTACCTATCTACCTATCTACCTACCTATCTACCTATCTACCTATCTATCTACCTACCTACCTACCTATCTACCTATCTATCTATCTATCTATCTATCTATCTATCTATCTACCTATCTACCTATCTATCTATCTACCTATCTATCTATTTATTTATTTTGCTGTAGTTATGGATTTAGAGTAGAACTAAATGATAGATATTTGGGACCTATACATTTTTTTTGTTTGTTTGTTTAAGAAAGTGTATTATTTGTTTCAATTCTAATGGCCATGTATAATATGCATTTTAGGAGGCTACACCAGTCAACATTTGCATATTTAAGAAATTGGAAGAGTTCAATGAAACAAACAAAAACCCAAGCTAATTTGATGATACTAGTAATTGAAATTAAATATTAGAAAACAAAACAAAAAATGTAATCTCACTATTTGTCTGTGTAACTGTTCTGGAAACATACAGTCATATCTACATAGTAAGAATCTTTTTTTACACTTAAGATATTTTATTTTCAGATCTTTAAAAAACTTAATGACATTTTGTGTTAACATGCACACATCCACAGCTTTTTTTTTGTTTTTTTTTTTTGTTTTTTTTTGTTTTTTTTTTGCCTTTCAAACAGGCTTTACAGTTAGGAATGTTTTAGATTGACAGAAAGACCGAGAATTCTCACATGTTCCACACACACTTTCCTTCTTTGACAGTGTGACACTGTCCCATATTTGTCTCAAAGCTAACGTCCATACTTTGTTTAGATTTTCTTAGATTTTACCCAGTCTCATCTATGTGTCCCCGAATGTTATCCAGGATATTTTCTACATCTCTTGGTCCTGTCTTCTTGGGATCCTGTTGATGGTGACAGCTTCTCAGATTTGTTTCCTCTTAATGACCTTGGCAGTGAGAGATGTTCCCATCATGTATTGAGTACATATACTTCTGTAGGAATTTGTCCAGCTTCTCTCAAGGCTGAGATAGTGGGTCAAAATCTCATGTGGTACATCTTAAAGTTATCCTAGGTATATCTCAGAGAAACACTAGGGAAATAGATTTGGAAGAGGACTACCAGACAATTAAGTATCATTTTTTATTACCTTTAACAAGGATGTAACCACCACCATGATCAGTGGCAATGTTTCTCAGGTCACATGAGCCTTTGCCTGGCTTTTCTCCCATGTACGCACTTCTTGTTTCTTTTTGTTCTATAGTTTTTTTAGATATAGAATTTTTTAAGTCACTCTATTTATTTATTTGTGTGTGGGTTGTGTGCATGCACGTGCATACATATATGACTGACTGCATGTGTGCCACTAGTAGAACCAGTGTGGAAGGCAGAAGATAACCCTACAGATTCAGTTCACCTTTGACCACGTATGTCCTAGGGATCAGACTCATGTCATCAGGCTTGTTGGCAAGTGCCTTTAAGTGCTAAACCATCTCACTGGTCCTCCTGCTATATTCTGTGAAAGAAAGTCTCTGTATGCTTTCACATTTAATGATAAGGTCTAATTTTAATAGTTTCAGAAATATTACTGTGTTTCATCTTATTTCACCAAGTTTTGTTTGGGTAGATGTTAAGGTAATTTGAGCTTTTAGTTACCACCAAGGACCTTGATAGTCATTGTAACCCTATCCATCTATTTGTCTGTGTGCCACTGGTTATATCCTTAGGATAGAAACACAACAGTGAAATTGCTGTATCAAAGTATCTACAGAGCAAGGTGCTGGATGCATGGTGCTCAATGGGGTATGAAGAATCTGCCTGCCAATGCAAAGCCACATATTCCAACTTCAGCAGCCAGGATGAAAGCATGCTATTTGTCTATATTCCCTGTGAATGACTGGAGACAGCTAGGATGGTGTGAGACAATGCTGGAGTGGTGAACACAGACCAGCTATGCAGAGAGGTTGCTTTTTACTCTCAGTGTCTTAGGAGGCCATGGAAGCTCATTAGTCAAGGAGAAAACTCATGTACTTTATGTGATGTGTGCTGTGTCTTTGCTTTGTAAAAGGCTCTTATAGATTATAGCTGAGTGTTGCTTTCTGACCTCAGTTAAGAGGTCATCTGAGCAAAAAGGCAATAAGACAGATGGCATGCTCTGCTTTCTTATGCCAATCTAGCTTGCCATCCAGCAGGGAAACTCAGAAGGTGGGAATGGGAATAGGAGAGGGAGTGCCAGGGTGATTTATTCAGAGGGAATGGGTTGGGTGGTAGGGTACAATAGGGCAGAAAAGGGGGCAGACCTCCCTACTGCTATAGAGTCTCCAAATGATCTTGCCAAGAAAGTCAGCCTTGCTTACTGTACACACAACACAGCTGGGTGCAGAGTAATGGCCAGATAAAACTGAGGAGACTCAGACCACAGACACTGCTTTGCTAGTTTTGATTTCTGGCAGAAGATACAATATCCAGAAAAGGGAAAACACAAGGTGGCATAGGAGAGAGCTTCTCAGAATAATGGCTATAGTAGCATCTGTGAGACACTAGGTTCATCTTTCAGTGTGACGTACTAATTCTTCATGCAACATATTTATCAAGTTTGGGATGACAACAGGCTGATAAAAAGTACCAGAGGCTCTTAAATCTCCATAGCTTTTCAAAAAGGAGGATTAAAGAGAATTATAGAGCCACTGTGTGAGCCATTAAACAGACTTATCTGATCACTTTTTAACCATGTAGGGAATAGAGGGGACCAATAAAAACATTAACGTAAAAAGTGCTGAGACTTCTGCGTGAATTTTCTCTCTAAAAGGTCTTGTCATTGATTTGGACATATAAGTATCACGGCCCTTTAAATGTCTCAGGAACAGCCAGATGGTCCATCCGTCATAGAACTGAGATTTAGAATTAATCTTTAATTACTTATTTATAATTTATAATTACACAGATAGGGCTAGCTCATCCCACTTGCATCATTTTCTCTGAGGGATTAAGTTGGGACATTTGAAAGGCACAGTGACTCTTTCAATCCCTATAGTATTGGATGCTTTGCCTGCCAGGGTACCACTACATTAGTCAATAGTCCTACGAAGTCTCTTAAATAGAGTTGTCTTAGCATTTATACTGTTCTATTATTATTATTATTATTATTATTATTATTATTATTATTATTATCAACACACTTTAGTCTATGAACCTACAAAATTGACAGCCTACATATATTTGGCTACTATGAATTCTGAAAAGTGCCAAGGTTTCTTTCTTTTATTCTCTGTCACTCAATCCTTCTGTCACATAGGCACAATTCTGTGAACCAAATCAATACAAAGTAGCAAAATGCAGAAATGCTTGCATATTTCTCTTAGATTTATATTATCCATTGATAACTGCAGGGTATTTTATAGATGTTGGTCTATGGATATTCATCTCTTTGTACTGTGATATATTTGATGTAATCAACTGTGTGAAATAGAAAATGAAGGGGGAAAGGAAGAAACAGACAAAGAAAGAAAGAAAAAAAGAAAGAAAGAAAGAAAGAGAAAAGAAAGAAAAAGAAAAGAAAAGCTATGAGTTTAAGAAGTACAAATGAGCATTGGAGAGACAGCTCTGTTGGTAAGAACTTGTTGACTTGACTTGGATCTCTAGAACTTATGCACAATAGCCAGATGAGGTGATGAGAATCTGTAATCCCAGAACTCCCACTGACAGATAGGGGTTAGAGACAGGTTAAGGCTCACAGACCAGCTGCCCAGAGTACTCAGGCCAGCAGACCCAAGAAAGACCCTTTTACAACTAAGTGGGAGGCAAGGGCCAGCTCCTCAAAGTTGTCTTCTAACCTCTACACGTGTGCTGTGGCATATGGTCACCTGTACTATCACACACACATCATATGCATGCATACATGCACATTCATATACATGCATCCATATATAATAATAAAATCATCTTTAAAAGAACTAAAATGTTATTTCATTTAGAGAGATTACCACATTCCTAACACCCCTTTAAAAAGCCTTTATTAAAAAAAAAAAAAACAGAAGATGTAAAATGGAGACCTGCTAGTATATTAGACTAAATATATTTTTTAGGGATTTTACCTTGCTTTGGCTACCAAGAAAGAGCCTAGAACAAAGAACAAAGGCTACATGTGAAGTCGACAGAGGGCTTAGCACCAGACTGCTGCTTAGGAAAGTCTAGTCTGGTTTCCTCATTTCAAACATACGAAGAATTAGGCCCACTGAGATTTGGGTTCTTGCTCAGATTCACACATCTTGCTAGCAGCAGGCGAATTACGCAGGTGTTTTCCAGCTCCGTGTTGAATGTGTGCTGAGTATTGCTGCATTTTACATGCACAGAGTGTAGTGCAAGTTAAGTTTGCTTTGCAATTGACATTCAGGCGGACAGATATGCTGTTCTAAGAAATGCTGAGAAGAGAGAACACCATTAAACTTATACTAGAAAAGGTGGGTGACTTCTCTCAGGGTATAGAATCTTCTCTGGGTGGTTCTGGTCATTTATTGTCATTATTGTCTGGCAGTGCAGACAAGGGCTAAACACTACAATAGAAGAGATCTTAGTCAAGTCTAAGAAACAACTTACTGGGAATCACAGTTATTAAACTCTGAGGATATAATAAAACAGACTAGGCACTTACCAGCCTTTAGCTTTTATACAGTGAGATTCCTGTTTTATATAAGGGCCTGTTTCAAACTACTAATTTCATGGTCTCAATCCCGATGTGTTCTCTCTCTCTCTCTCTCTCAATATATATTATATTATTCTTGTCCCAATATGTTAAAATGAATCAAAACTTAATTTAGCTGTGTGCTTCTGTTGAAATATTTTTTTTTTAAATCACATACTGCTCCTGGAAATAGCCTGTAAAATAACAGGTAGGATCCGTAAAAGTTAACTATAAAGTAAAAGTTTGAATTCAGCTTTTATGTTTTCTTACTGACTTCTTATTTCACTGTTGTAAGGATGTACCCATGGGAATTCTTTTGCTCTTGGTGTTAGTAAAAGTCTGTAATAATGTCTAAGAGTTGAATTCCCATTGTATGCAAGATATTTTATACTTAACAATTTATACACGTCTCTTTGCATATGTGTTAAATTCCCAAGTGAAAAAGGAAACACGGGAGACAAAAAAAAGGAGGCTCCCAAAGTTGCATCTGAATAACCGCCCAGGCAAGAGCTACAGTCACTAGCTTGAGTGTGAGCCAAAGGTAGCCTGCACTTTTGGACCCTTCAAACACGCATGGACACTCTGCAGGTACTCTTAACACACATTTACAGAAAGTGACACAGGCTGTCTTGGTTTCCCTGGCACCAAGAAGTTTATCAGGATTTGGGCTTTTTATTCCTCAGCTGAGTATGTCTCAGGCAAACTGGGACAGCAAGTCAACCTAGTATAAAGGTTATGCGTTCATAAAAAAATACAAACGAGACTGGAGTTGCTGCTCAGTTGGTAGAATGTGAACCTGACATACATGAAACCCCAAGTCTGAGCTCTAACACCATCTAAATTTAGCATGGGGGTGCATGACTTTAAGCCTGGCACTGTGGAGGCAGGAGGATCAGTAGTAGTTCAAGGTCACTTTCCACTAAATGGTCAGTTTTGGGACCAGCCTAGAAATATATATATAATTTATATTTATATGACCATAGATTAAGTTTGCTTATTCCTTTTCTCATTCACATCTCCCTTCTATTTGTTTTTCTCTCTTGGGTTGCTGGGGTAGCTTAGGAAAGGTTGAGTTGTGATCAACTGTTCCTTCAGTCAACTGTGTAATATGACATGTAGGATTCTTAAAAGTGAATCGAAGCTATCTTGGCTTAGGATAACTTCTAGAACTGTCCTTTTGCTCACACGGTAAACCCACATGACAGTGTGACATGGCAGGCCAGAAGTTCAATAAGAACATAAATATGCCCTAAGACAGCCTGGCAGAGGAGGGATTGGCAAACACGAAGAAAGCATGTGGAAAGTACAGAATATGGAACACTGATAGATGTACTATGAAATGAGCTGGCTACATCTTCAACATTCATGCCACCATTGCAGCCCCACCATTATACCTGGCTGGCCAATATTAAAGTTCTATATCTTACAGACCAAATAGGAAAGAAAGTTGAAGAGTTTTTTCTTAAATGTGATAGTAGTCTTAAGCATGCCTGTATGATTAAGAGTTTAGAACTTGCATCAATAACAATAGTAATTAATAGTAATAACCAAGAGTTTCTCATCAAATATGGGAGTCCATATATGCAGTGTTTAAGGGCACTGAAACAGAAAACTCAAAAAAAAAAAAAAAAGCAAAAATGAAGCAAGCAAGCAAGCAAATAAATCCATGACATGGTAAAAAGGGTTTCACTGATATTTGTTAGACAATTATTAATAAATATGTACATGCCATTTTCTAAATTTCTTAAGGTTTTTGAAGAAATGACATCGGTAATGTCTGGTGACTTCTCATTTTAAATATGCATTTACTTTCAACCTTATTTTCTTTTGTAAATTTCACATTATTCTCAAAGGACAACTGCCCAGTTTGTGTGTTAGGCCTGACAGAACATAGTACCACCGCTAACTGGCTTTACTGTCTCAGGTGAAACGGTTTCTTTAGTCTGCCCTGTTTTGACATCTCCCCTAGGGAAACATTTCACTTTTTGGGAATCTCAAAGTTTGTTTCTTTGATGACTGTGCTTGGAACATTTGTCTTCTTGACCAGTAGAAGGAGAAAAAGGTTTAAAGGAAGCATAAATCAGTTATGGACTGGATAATGGGTCTGCTAAATAGAGATCCAAACAAAGATTGGTTTGAATCTGGAATTTCAGCCATGGACTATAGTTTAAATGCCTGTTATGTCACCAGAGGCACTTTCTCTCTCTCTCTCTCTCTCTCTCTCTCTCTCTCTCTCTGGCCATGGCATCTTTACAGGTTGGAACCTAGCTGGCAGAAGGACATAACTAGAGGCAGCCCCCAACTCACTCTTCTACTTCCATAAGCCCTGCTGAGCTTCCCCTCCCATGAGCAACTAAAATCTCCTGGAATAATGAGACAAATAAGCCTTCTTCCTTTACGCTGTCACTGTCAGGCACTGTAGCAGACTGCCATCCAAACAACTTAGACAGACACTAAGTCTCATACAGCAAACCTCACTGGAAGGTAAGTGACATGGGTGCTGAAGCTCGCTCTAGGCTCTCTTCTTCCCTATGAGAAATTTTGTCTATACTGATTGATTAAATGAGTGGTTCTGCACTGATGTTTAATTTGAAAAAAAATTTTTAAAAGGATCCTACAGTCATCTCCAGGAGATATATTCTTTGTCTTTTGATGGTTCTTTCTTAACGCTGTGTTAAGTGTTGGTTGTAATGCCCATCATCTCTTTCTCTTCAAGAGACTCTTAAGATGGGCTGCAGATTATGGTTCGTTCCACGTGCTTCTGAGGTTACTTATCATGGGAGTGTTTCAGCCTAGAACTGGTATGTTCCTTTTTCTCTTCTAAACCAACTAGTGTGTGTGTGTGTGTGTGTGTGTGTGTGTGTGTGTGTGTGTGTGTTAGGTTTGTAGTGTTGAATCTCTTCTGACTATATTACATACATCACTTATTGAACATAACATCACTCAGCCTGGGAAAATAGCTTAGCTAGTAAAGTGAGTGTGAGGCAAGCATGAAGACCCCATCTCAATCCCCAGCATCCATGCAAAATGTCAGGAGGTCCCAGCACTGGGGAGGTGGAGACAGGATAATCCTTGGGACTGTCTGGCTAGCCATTCTAGTCTACTTGGTGATCCCCAGGTGCCAGTAAGAAACCTTGTCTCGAAACTACAAGGTAGATGGTTCTGAGGAATGGCAGCCAAGGTTGACCTCTGACCACTACATGCACATCCATACACATACACATGCCAGTATCTACATGTGTAATCACACATACATGCACACACAAACACAAAAAGAAAGTATCCCTGTTGATTCAGTATTCTGTGGGGTCCCCTTTCTAAGTGATTTTCTTTTCAGAAATGTTATTTTGACAAGTGAGCATGCTCAAATATGGATGAACCACATTTTGTCTCTTATTTTACATTTCACACTGCATTTAAAAATATATTTCCATATTTCCATAACAGATGCTAGAGAAGTTTTCCATCCACAACTTTCAGAAGGGAATGTCATTTAATTTAGATCCTCATTTCTTCCTACTTTATGTAATTATGCCATGTCTTTCGGTTAATTATGTTGTTTGCAGTATAATGGGACCACCAATTCAATAATAGTAGTCCTGGAAATTCAAGACACTAATACTCTACCTGCAAGACCACTGTAATACAGGTCATCATGCAGACTTTTCTCTGCTGGTTAGATGGATGACAGAAAAAGCTACTTTGGGGACTGTGCATGGATACATATATGCATCATTTCCTACAAACTCATCTTTGCTTCTTTAGTACATGAATCCATGTCAGGAAGAGTTTGTCTACTTGTGGCAAAGATTCAGCGGTGGATACCGCTATATTTAATGGTTAATTAACATGCTTCTTGGGGAAAGGATGTTGATTGTAAAGGAAGTTGTGGTAACTGCAAAACTGTCCACCATGTGGCATTTTAACTGGGCAAGTTTTGTTTCTGGGAAATGTTCATTGTCCTCACTCTTTGTCTAGTAGGCCATTCAGTGTCATCCCAGGAATTTAGGCAAGCAGGGTATTTCTCACTTGTGCTTTATCTCCACACGTTGGTAGTAGTTTTCATTGTATTCAATTTGGAACTTGGGCTGACAGAGCAGTTGGCATGAATGCTGAGAAGGGGGAACTTTGCTGTACTGGACCTCACATTAGGAGCAAAATGGTCTAGCTTCTGTGTGACCTCATTACATTCCTTCCAATGCCAGTAGGCAGAAGGTCCACTGTTTGGGGTCCATGCTGCTATATAAGGAGTGATATGCATCCCATCCTTGAACATGGAGTCAGAACTAAGTTTCAGAACAGGGTCAATGGATTTCACATGGGAAATATTTTAACTTTCTCTTCTCTTATTTAATCATTTGTGGTACAAGTTTGATGGGAAGATCCATTCTTGGCACCTAGGATTATTGACTCTACTGGAGGGAAACACAAATGGTGATATGATGTTGGGCATCTGTATTGGAGGGAAATGCAGATGGTGTATATGACATAAGGCAGACAGTATATATGATGTAATGCAGATGGTGTATATGACATAAGGCAGACAGTATATATGATGTAATGCAGATGGTGTATATGATGTTAAAAACAGCCCTCCTTCTTTCCTCTCACCTTCTTCTCCCAACAGGGTCCCATAGTGTAGCCCAAGCTGGCCTCAAACTGTTAACAATCCTCCTGCCTCAGCATTACTGATACTGGCTATGATCATCTATGAGAGTCACCACAATACTGAAATGTAATTGGTATTGAAATATGCCAAATTTTCTCAGAAATCTCAGCATATTGTCATTTCTTTCTCTCTTAAGTCTATAGATCATGCTAAAGATCTGTTAAATGTGATTGTTTTCTATGTAACCAGTTATTTTTGAGACTCCTTAGGGGTAGCTAAACCTGTGGAAGAAGAGTGTCAGAGATTAATCTTGATTTAGTTCCTGTTCAAAGTGAAATGCACGGGTTTTACCAAAGAACAATAAGCTCACCATCACAAGCTATGCGATTTTTCACACTTAAGTCAGTTATATATTCCTATAATGTATCTATTATGAGGGATAATTAGCCTAAAACAGAAGTATATAGCTTTGGCATATTCCTCTTTGAGGCTAAAAACTGATGATCAAGTCCACTCAATGAAGCTCCAGGCAGGGAAGAATGAAGTTTTACCAATTTGAACTTAATGTATTACATCATTCAAATCACAAACAGATGATTATTCGATTGGCTGGTCTTCTTTTATTATCATTAATCTGCTTCCTTCAGAGTTGGAACACTTAGGGACTTCTCCGTGTGTTTCTCTGCTAAACAAAGGGCACAGGGATCTCTAAACATCTGGACAGATCATTGAATCTTCCTCCCCATGAAGACTGCTATTTCTGTGTGCTCTCCTCAGTTTGTCTGCATATTTTTTCCCCTTGCAAATTGGTATTTAAACCTCAAAACCTTTAGCTAACTACATCTGTCATTGATATTTTATTGTTTAATTTTCATTTTATGGCGCCAAATTACGTCTCTCCCACATACAGCAGGCACTTTACATGTCTAATTTGTCGACATGTTCTGTAATGATAATTTCATTGATTTAGAAGGTGACATTATGAGCAACATATGTTCAGTTTAGCAGTAGACCTTGTTATTTCAATCAATTTTTTCCCCTCCAGAACTCAACTATATTCCACATTTAGTGGCAGTGGAATCACTTAACCAGTTAATGTACAAGAGACGGGGTTGGTGTTGGTGATATGCTTTCCTAAAAGAATAAATTCCCACTGTGCAGTTCACAGAGTGCTTATGACTACATCCTTGAGGCAGGCGAGAAACAACAGCTCCATAAAGTTACTCAGTAAAATGACAGCTGACAGGCAGTGGCATTGCCAACGCCCTCTTTCTTCCATTCTCTCCGATTCATTACACAGCTCTAACCAACAACTCTGGAATGTAATGTGTATGTGTGTGTGTGTGTGTGTGTGTGTGTGTGTGTGTGTGTGCACGTGTCTGGTGGTGGTATGGTGTGTCTGTGTGTGTGTATATATTTGTGTATATATACATGTGGGCATGGGTGCATGTATTCATATATGCATGAGTGAAAGTCAGAAGTGGCTATCACAGTTAAGCTACTCCTCTATCCATTCTCCACCTTCTTCCCTTCAGAGTCTCTCACTGAACCTGAATTAGACTCATAGCCAGAAGCCCCCACCCCCACCCCATGAGGAGCATCATTTCTACTCCCTATAGCAAAGAATCACAGGTGCACACAGAGACATGCTCACCTTTTTCATGAGTGCTGGGGATTTGAACTCCCACCTTCACTGTTGTGCTGCAAGCACTTTTACCCACCGAGTCATTTCTTCAGCTCTTGAAAATGTACCTTGTGAGAACAGAGCCTGCTGGCTTAAACACCCTCCAGTGGGGGAACGTAGAGACCAACGAGCCAGAAAATCCAAAGACAGAGACAAAAAAATCAGAAGAAAAGCTCTCTCAAGATACCCTGGATTTCTCAGTGTATCTGTATCCCCATGCATTTGTAGGGGTTTTCTCCTTTACCCTATACTTGTCTGTCATAGAAAGTTACTTCTGTTTCAAGATCCACTCAAAGGTCAGTGTAGCAGAGAGCTCCTCATCTCCTTCCCTCCACTGTACACTGGTGTCAGTCCTGACATTTCCCCTTAGCTTCAGTATGCTCCTCCTTCTCACTCTTCTATGAGCCCCTTGGAGAGGGAACATATTCATCTCTGTGTCCACAGCAGCTTCATGCCTGGCTTATTGTAGCACTCAATAAAAATGAAATGGATTAAGTATAAAATATTTTCTATGTGTCAAAGTTATGGCATGTCATAAAGGAAGCTTCAAGATGGAAGCCTGTTTTTCTTTATAAAGCCATCAAGGGCAGCCTCTCAATGCCCTTGCTGATGAGGATTTATAAAAACAGCTGGGAGTTTAGTTCAACATCAATACCTGGTAGCCTGGTTTAGAGACAGTGTGGGAAATACGGGAACGTGCCTGTGAACTCTCTAATAAAGTTAGGGTAGTCGCTGTGGAAGGAAGAAAAGCAGTGTATGAAACTGGAGCCACCAGAGTAAGGCGTTATAAGGTCCTGACGGTTCCTGAAAGAGTTTCTAGACTCTGAGGTGTAGTGGAGGCAAGTTCCCTGTGCCCAATTCACTCTTGTACTCATGATTTTATTTCCTTTGGTTAAAGCCTTGGTAGTACTGATATTACAGCCAGGCATCACCAAGTCTGGACTTTAATGTTTTTATGTAAATGTTCACAAAGATAGAAAACCAGAAGAATATCCTCAAATGATGTTGTGTTTGAAAGCAAATATTAATGCAAAAAAAAAAAAAAAAACACCTTTGGAGCTTTAGTTTGTGACTAAAATATAACTGCCACATTTCTTACTGTTTCTCACTGTATTTTCTGCTACATTAAAAAATATACTCTGGACATTCTATACTATGCCTACATCTATATCTGTACCTGTATATGTCTATATCTCTATATTATCTATATATCCAACATGAAGAAACATAGACTGTCTAGGTAAATACCTCAGGATTCAAGGAATGATAGGGCTGTGAGTCATACTGAGCTTTCTTTTTGGTTTAAACACCCTCCAACATGGGACTATAGAAGCCAACAAAATCCCACAAAGCCAGAGACGGTAGACAAAAATATCAAAAGCATGCTCTCTATATATAAAAGAAGAGGAAAGGAGCAAGCCAGCAAAGAAGAAAGTGTGAAGATAATTATCCTGAACAGCCTCTAAATGGCATGGACAAATCCACAGCCAGCTTCTCAGCCCTGAGTACCACCAACCCATCCCTACTCCTTGAGTGATAGAGTAAGGAGTAGCAACTGAAGTGAGGAAGCACATCCTAGACACCCATCCTGCCCACTATCACCTCATGCCTGTAACAGCTCACCAGAGGAAGTGCTGCTCACAGGGGCTAGACTCTGGACCCCAGTGCAGATGCTTGCATGTGCAAGGAATCCATGTCAGAAAATGAGTTCATTTTAACACAGAGCTTTAGTGCTCTGTGCAATGTGGAAACCCGAATTTTAGAGCCGGGACTTACTCCGGGCAAGCTGAGGTTTTCTTTAGTAGGCTAAGGATGACTAAGAGGGTGAATGCATTACAGAAGGCAATAAAGACATCTCTTTCACATCTCAACATCAGCAATCTTGCTTTGCTATAGACTATTTAATAACTACCACATTTTACCCTATGTGATGGGATCGATCACTTGGATTCAGTTTGTTTATCACCCTGTCAAACTGAAAAAGGGCTTTATCCCCCTTTGATAAAAAAGAATATCCTCTCTAACATAAGCACTTTCCAATATTGCTATTATTGCTAATATTTTTGATACTTTCAGCTAATTGGACTCACTTTTCCATTCATATCTAGAAACAAAAATAATCGATTTGTCTGTAACACAGACAAAAGAAAGCTTCCCTTAGGGAAATTACAGTCAATAAGAGAGCCTCAGAATTGGAATCCAGGTAAAAGCAAAAGTAAATTTAGGAATAAATTCACAGAAGTTAGTGTTGACGTTGAACATGTTTTAAAACAACATAAAACGAGTTGAAGGCAGTTATACGACCCAGGATGGAACTTTTGAAGTTGAGCTATGACATTTTAAGTTTTAGGCTACACTTAAAATCACACCGTCTTCATAGCTTTCTGAATTGATAACCAAACTGCCAGCATTTACCAATATCCAAAAAATACAATGTTTATGTCAGTTCCATAAATCTATAGTGGGTCATTTATGAAGAATTTTAGGACTGAGAAACACTTACAGGATGCAAGGATTTGAGAAAATGACATAAGCAGTCAGTTTGAATGCGAGGTTCTGTACAAATGCCAGGGTCAAGGACATAAGGCAAAAAGCCCATGAAGCCAGGTGGTAATATAACCTTGCACTTTCAAAGCATGAAGGGCCCAGAGAATCTGCGCTGCCTTCACTCATCGAGGAAACTGAAGCTGAACGCAGGGTCGAGTCCTCATTATTTGTATAGCTTGAGAATTAAGGACCTGGGAAGTAAAACACATCATGGCTATTATCCAGAACTTTCTTTTTGTTTTGGGCTCAAAAGGAAGGGGAATTTTTAAGGAACACACACACACACACACACACACTCACACACACACAAAGAGAGAGAGAGAGAGAGAGAGAGAGAGAGAGAGAGAGAGAGAGAGAGAAAGCATTTAAAATTGTCACAAACTTCACAGATAGCATCTCAGTTTCTCTTCATTTTGAGGTCAGTGAACCTGGGGCACACATATGAGGAGTTTAAATGGTCACTTCCTGAGTATACCCATCATTGTTTCTACATGGCTTGCATCTAATAGATGAGGATGAGTAATTTTCAGGCCTTTCAGATCAAACCATGGCTCCACTTTTAAAAAGGGTAACATTGAGAGCTTACTATCTTTACAATGATACCAAAAGCACCCACTTCCCCCCAAAAGGAAGAATATTGCCAGTGAGATGTGATTTTAAATAAAATATATGGATGGTTTCACTGATTCTGAAATCTCTATTGCTGCTTTTAATGTTTGCCTTCTTTAGAGTTTCTCTCTCTTCCTCCCAGAAGGGCTCAAATGTATTTGCAAGAACTCTCTGCACCTTATGTCACTGATCTTTTAAACATTACTGTCTTGGGGTTTCCATTGCTGTGAAGAGACACCATGACCAAACATTTAATTATAAAGGCAAACATTTAATTGGGAGTGGCTTACAGTTTCAGAGATTTAGTCCATTATCATAATGTTGGGAAGCATGCAGGCAGACATGGTGTTGGAGAAGGAGCTGAGAGTTCTACATCTTGATCCAAAGGCAGAAGGTGACTGTCTTCCACACTGGGCAGAGCTTGAGCATATATGACCTCAAAGCTCTGCCTCCATAATGACACAAGTGGGAACAAAGCTCTAACAAGGTCATAGCTCCTCCCAAAAGGCCACACTTCCTAGTAGTATCACTCCCTATGTTCAAGCATTCACACAATGAATTTTGGGGGAGTCATACTTATTCAAATCACCACAATTACCAATAGTTTAACATAATAGTAGCACCATTCCTATGATTAGATAAGAATGTAAGTATGTAGAAGTGTGTGTGTGTGTATGTGTGTGTGTGTATTCATGCACGTGTGCACACAAAGGGGTGTGTGTGTATGTAAACACATTCCTATGTGTAAACACACACAAGTGTCACTGTGGACAACCTCTTGTTTAAGATGGGGGTCTTCATGTTATTTTTCTGATGTGTGTGACAGGTTATCAGTCACTCAAGCTTCCCAGGAGTCTCCTGTATCCCCTTCACTTGGTAGGATGCAAGCTTTACTTCAGTTCTGGGAATTTGAATTTAGGTTCTCATAATTGCATGACTAGTTATTTTATCCAGGGAGCCATCTCATCTCCTGATAAATCCAATCACAGTTGATGAATGCTTTCTGTTATTTTAGCTACTTCAAGACTCTGAGGTGCAGAGGTGTGTGGGCATCTTCTTGATATAATGCCTTTGTTTTCTTTGAGTATGTCTAATAGCAAGATTGCTGGCTATTATAGTCTCTCTCTCTCTCTCTCTCTCTGTCTCTCTCTCTCTCTCTCTCTCTCTCTCTCTGTCACACCAGGAAGCTACCTACCATTTTCTATCATGGCCATCCTAACATGTTCCCCCAAACAAGCTATAACAGTATCTATTTCTTGACACTCTTTGGTAATATTTTTTGTCTCTTTGAACATAACCATTACAATTGGAAATGCCCTCTTATATTAATTTGGGTAATTAGTATTAAACACTTTATTATGTGGGGATGTTAGACAGTTTTCATAGACCTTTTGTCTGTTTACATATCTTTGTTTGAGATACATTTATTCACTTTTTTTTTTTTTTGCCTCGCATTTATTTGTAAAAACAGCATAGGACACCGGTCATTTACAATTAGTGTGTAGGTAGGTGTGTCCCAGCAGTCCTTCTCATTGGCAGGAGCCTTTTCTATGGTGCCTTCACAGGAGCCTGGGCACATTTAGGAGCCTGAGCAGGAGCAGAATCCTGGGCCTTAACTAGAGCTGAGGCCTTGGTTTGAACCTTGGGCTATGGTTGGCAGAGCCTATGCCTCTTGGCCATGTAGCTTTGAATCTGCTTCCCAAACTTGGGGTGAGTGATGAAAGCCAGACATCTGAGTTTGGGGCTGGGGCCCTTTGGCATCTTGGGCTTGATGGCCTGAAGCTTCACAAGGGCCTTGATGGCCTCTGCACGTGCACTCACTGCCTTTGCATTGCTGGCCTGAATCTTCTTCAGGCCTTTCTTGTGCTTCTTGGCAAAGCGCATGTTCCTCAGGAACTTGGGGTCAACCCCCGTAAGAGATTTGTATCTTTATGACCTGGGTTTCTTGATGCCATTTCTGTGCCATTTGCAGGACTGGTTGTGTGTGGTGTGGTTCTTGGACTTGGCAATGTCTGCATAGTAACCCGCAGCTCCCATAGTGCCTGGGATAGGAAGAGCTCACATCTTTTTCTTGTTTAAAAATGGATCATGTGTTTGTTTCTTTGTTTGTTTGTTTTTTCCCCAGTCAGTAGTTACTTGGAGATTCTATGCAATCTGATGCATTCTTGGTACTTTTGTTAAAAATAAATTTGCTGTGAGTATATAGATTACGTTCTGGTTTTCTTTTCTGTTCCACTGGCCATTAAGTTGGTTTTTATTCTCATAAACATGTTGTTTTGACTCTTGTAGCTTTGCAGAAATAGAGCACCAAGATGTTTCTCTTGTAAAAGTATTGTCTGCAAGTGTTTCTCCTTCTTCCGAGGTTGGCTGCTCTATTGATGTTTTTCTTAACTATAAAGGCTATAGACCTGGAGGACCAGATGCAGATTTGATGTGGGATCCAAGCTCAGGACTTCATGCTTGCATCACAAAACTCTTCGCTGACTGAGCCATCACCCCAAGCATGAATTTTTCCTTTTAAAAGTATTTATTGCTATGAAGGCTTAATTATGAGTTAAGAACTTGGAAACAGAGAAGAGAAACAACCATCACTACCATCAATACCAGAACCACCACCACCACCACCACCACCACCACCACCACCACCACCAATACCAAAAGTACCACAACCAGCAAAAGCACCAGCACCACCACTACCACAACCACCACCACCACCAGTGTCACCGCCAACAACAACACACAACAAAACGACTCATTTGGTTTCAGTTTTCCAATTTGGGTTTTAAAGAAACTGTATTCAATTCATCTATTCTTGGGAAGAAGGTAATTCAGACTCTGTTCATCTTTATGGGCCTGGCAGATACCTCTTATACCTCTCCCTTAATTATTTCAAATATGTAATATTAATTCAGACAATTCAAAGGATTGACATTTTAGTGAGCATGTGCTGAAGGTAATTTTCTCTATTTAGAAAGTTTGAGTTTGCTCTCCCAAACTCAAAGCTTCTTAAACTGTGGCTACAACCCTGTATGAAGCTACATGACTGAAAGAAGGGGTGGCAAAAATCTTGGCAATAGTGAGCTCAAGTCAGACATGATAGATCTGAGGTGTTTTCTGTAGCACTTGGCCATGTTGTATCCTGGAACTTCACTACAGCCGGGGTTCTGAAGTCCCACAGGCATACTCAACACTGGCTGCTGTCGTAGAAATCAGTGAATACTGGCTGAAACCCCTCAGCCCTGACTCCAGACTCTGGTCTGCTCTGAACCCTGGGCTTCACATGTACATACAAGGTTTTCTGTATCATAGTTTAATGATATAAAACATAGAGGTTTAATATTTCCCTACTATCAATTCTCATTAGAAAGTCTGATTTAAAAATTTTCTCCTTTGAGTTTCCGACTTGAGTTTCAGAAGAAGAGGATTAAATGAATTTTGACTTGGAACTAGAACAGAATTCCCAATAGTTTTCTGAAATTGCCCCCAAACATACTTCTGTTATTTTGTACTATGGTATTTATGTGAAGCGCTGTTTGTAGAATTAATGATATTAAGTTAAATATATCAATGGACTCAGAAAACCTTTGAAGATGCTCTACTTCCTGCAGTATCAAATATTCAGCCAAGATTTCATTCTTTGTCTAAAAATAAATAGTGCATGCATCTCATTAATATTCTAATTGCCTTTATCTTTAATAAATAAGTTCAAAGGAATTTCAAGAAATTGTTTAAAATAAACTTCTTTATGATTTATTATCAATATTTGATTGGTGTGCTTTTTAAATATACTATATACATAGGATTGTATAAAAAAGTCACAAGTGGAGAATGCTTAAGAAGCCCTGCCACTGTGCCTTGAGGTGACCCTGGCACAGCCCATTGCATTGGAGGGTGTGGCCTTCATGACTCTCAACTTAGGTTCATTCATTGCTCAGATCCCAAACTCACAGTGCATACTCAAAAGTATGCTTCCTACAGACATTAAAACCATGCCCTGGCATCATGCCAATCCAAAGAAGCCATGTAAGGAAGGCTGCTTTTGGGATTCTCAATTGGCTATAACCAACTATGGTTAGCAAGCTACTAGAGAAGGCAACTCTGTCACGGGAGTGTTTATACCTTGAGTTCATAGAGCAGAAATTTTGATAAGTTGATAGCTCTGCAGATGCAAGCAAATGCAGATTTGTTATAGAAGCTAAGGTTTAATTGAAGAAAATAATCACTTTGTTTTCAAGAAACGATCAGGTGAGTGATGGTATATTGTTACTGAAAAGAAAGAGAACATTAACATGTACCAAGTACTGATGCATTATTTTATCCCAAAACTTCTACTTGGTAAACATTAATCAAAGAGAACAAATAGTCGCTTTGAGTTTTACCAATTACTTTTCCTAAACAGATACTAAATATTTGATGGTTGGGTACAGATTGCTATTAAACTCCAAGTGATATTTCAGTGTAGATTAACAGGGGCAAAATGCATTAAGAACAGGTAAACAAATGATTAATATTTCAAGCTAGCTCTATTTGGCTACTTTTAAAAGTTGACCTCAGCCTATTTGAAAATCTCTGCCCAAACCCAGCATTTGGCTGCTGTCCCCAAATGGCATGGAAATAACTTTCCATTAAGTGTGGTTGTATGTGACATTAAGGTTTTACATTTAAAATAAGGTATGCTTTTAAAAACTCATAAAATGCAAATGCTTATAGTCTCCAAGCAGAAGTTGCGAGCTGCATAAGAGTGCTTTACTCACACTAAATTGACTAAACCGTTACCTGTCTAACAAGGCTCAATTATTTTATTAATCTGTGTTACCAGGCAGAACATTTTGTTGTGCATCCAGAGGGGTTGTAAATGATACTTCCAGGATTTGCATTCATTGTTTTTCCCCAACAGGCTATCCTAAGATTTTTATTTCTGCTTATTTATTATGCATTATGTGCTGAATTTAATTGTGGAGGGGGAGGATAAAACTAGGTTTGCAGCCTCAGCTCAGGCAGGAGCCTGGCCAGATTGCAGGTGACCATTGCTAACCAATGGTTATCAGCTTGACTCGGGTGAAACACAGGACCTGGTGTTTAGTGTGGGTTACAAGGTTAAATTGGTTAACCTCAACGGAAAATGTGACATTCTTATATTATCTCCAAAATTATCTGCTTGTGGGTTTGTGTGTGCAGTTGTTCGTGCCTGCCTGTGTGTTGGGGAGTGCAGAGGCGGGTGGGTGTATGTACATATGTACATGTGCAGGTCAGAGACCAACATCAAATCTTCCTTCAATTGCTCTCCACAGTTTATCTTTTGACATAAGGTCTCTCATTGATCCTGAAACCTGTAGATTCAGCTGGCCAATGAGCTTCGGGGATCCACTTGTGTACTTACCCCCCCTCCCTGTTTCCCCCCTCCCCCAACTGCTACCCACAGTATGTTAGTTGTACAAACACAGTAAGTAGAACAGTTCTCATCAACTCTTTAGGGTCCTGCAGACACTATAAACTGCAATGCAAGACTCTGACATTATCCTCTCTGAGTGCTAGATCTGAGCAATAAACCATACTGTCTAGCCCCACACAATGTAGGGAAATACCAAGAGATGGGCAGAACGGCCTCACAGGACTGTGCTACTTGTTAACATTCTGCAGCACAAGGCCATTGTTGGAGGTACCTTTGTGATCTATGGAGTTCAGTGGTCAATGCTTTCCTATTGCTCACAAGTGGTTGGCAAGAAGTCCCTGGTATGTTTACATGGAAGACACCAAAAGGAATGGAAAAAACCATATGTACCCTCTGTGTAAATTTGATAGTTGTTAGAGTTTAGATATGAAACATGGATGCTTGGTTTTCAGCTAGTAAGACTGTTTGGGGAGAAGGATCCTGGTTAAAGAAGGTCTGTTACTACGCTCAGGTCTTAACATTTATAGCCTAGCTATGTTTCTGGTTCTCTCTGCCTCTTCACATTGGAGACTGTGAGAATGTGAGGAATCTAGGGTGCATGTAGCCATGTCTTTCCCATCTGAAGGACTCTGTCCCTCTAACTACAAGCTCAAAGAAACAGTTGCTCCTTTAACTTGCCTCTTGTCAGCTCTTCTATCAAGGCAACAAGATAGTGACTGATGCTCTGAGTGTTGTGTGATCCCTCTTTGAACTTACACATTCTCCACCAGACAGAGGAGGGAGACACACAAAATTCAGGAAGTTAACTAAACATACAAAGCTCAGGGAACCAATGAAAGCCACAGGCTCAGTAAGTTGTAAGGTTCCACTCAGCAAGATTATAAAAGCAGTAATAAAACATTAATGGGATGTGAAAGGGGAGAAAATACTCTCCTTCTGGCCAAGATGCCTAAGAGATGTGCATGGATCTTAGAGATGCAGCTTTTGTGAGTTTCTCTTTCTGGGGAAGGCTTTGGCTTTGTGGTAATGCTGCTGGCTTCCCATGGGTATAACTCCTCACCCATGTCCCTGTACTAATTCTGATAAATTCCTTGGCTTTTTAAAGCTGAGCTTGGGTAGATCCTTTTGTTTGGTTTGTTGTCAGGGTTCTATCTGGATGAATTTCTGTTTGTTCATGTCTCCTCAGGGATAGTCATACTGCCTGAATGTTTCTTTGCTTTCCATAAAGAAGTGAGTAGCTTTGATCTTAAGTGTCTTCCAAAGACTTCATTTTTCTACAGATCTTCACTATTGAGAGGTGGTGTGGGGAACTTCAAGAGATGGGGCTTAATGTGAGAGAGATCTCCAGGTCATTGAGGTCATATGATGATTTTCTCTCTGACTCTAGCATCCTGGTCATGGGGGTGGGGATGTAGGGAGGTAACTTTGATATAACCTGTGGAGTGGAGACTCCACAGATTCCTCACAACAGACCTACAAGCATTGGGGATGACCAAACTGAACTAAAACCTCCAAAGATGCAAGACAAAAATATTTTCTTATAAAATGGCCTCACAGGAGTTGATTTTAGTGACCCCCAAAGAGATCACAACAATTCACAGTCACGTATAGCTTTTGGATGTGTTGGTTCAAACTTTGGCAACTGAAAAATTGGATGGGTTGTTAAAGAAGAAACGATTTACAGATAACTTTTCCCTTCAAGATTTCATTTTCTGTATTTCAGAGATAATAATTATCTTTTCTCTTTGTTTTCAATGCCAAATATGAAGTTATATAATTTAAATGAATATATCTTGTCATCAAGTAGAAAAATTATAGTTCATGAATTTGACAATATAATCTCACCTGGAAGTAGGATTCTACCATTATTTTAATTATTATCATAATTGAGGAATACTGGGGTAAAGTGGGGTGAAGAAAGTTGCCCTAGGGAATAAATATTCACAAAGACACTAATAGACATTTGGAGAATAGTATTCCTCTTTGAAAGTAAATTTGAAAATAATCTGTAAGAAAAAGAAATATTCCCAGGTCAAGTAGAGCATCAATCTAAAGGTTGCTGCTCTCTTCAGCTGACTCCTGCTTACATTTCTTTGAGGCTTACTTTTTGCCAATTTAAATAATCCCATAGAATATTGACACATTGTTCTCTCTCTCTCTCTTTCTTTTTTTTTTTTTTTTTTTTGGTGAGTTTTATTTTCTGTAGGTCAGCTTATGACATAACAACTAAGGGAAAAGCCATGTCTCTTTGTTCAGGAAACAGGAAGTTAACTATTTTATACATAAATTATTCCATCTCCATTTTTATAAGAGAACTAAATATAAATTTATTTTTCACATAGTGGTCTGAAAAATTCCTTTATGAATAAAAGTAATGGCCTATGAAGTAGTTTTAAAAGCCATTCAGGAGGTTGTTTTGATTAGGTGTCGGTATTTGACTAAGATACATTATTTTATTAATAAGTTTCACAGCCTTTAGAGACACTTCTCCTCCAAGGAGAAGAGAGACTGGTAAATTAAACGTACACACTAGCACGTTAAAGAAAGTTCCAGTGGCAAGGCACAAATTATTTTATTACCACACCAACTGAGCCACAGATACTTCACAATTCATGAACAAATTTTCCATTACTATAAGAGTCATGGTTTTATTGACTGCTATAAAAATCACCATTTGTATCTTTTTTATCCCGCTGTGTTTCTATTTTATTGAAAAAGTCCTGTAACAGGTAGAGTATCAGCTCAGATTACCAAGAAATCTATAAAATAGTTTCCCGCTACTGTCTTTGTACAGATTGAAAGAACACATTATGATCCCACCGAGTCCCTGATATAAACTGTGATTCACAGGCCCCTGTGAGCACCCTCAACAGTTAGACATCTGAGATCTATCACTTTATTAACTCATGGGGGCCTTTTACTGTATTGATTAGGTATGTTAGGCACAATTAGAGCTCCTGGTCTATAAAATTTAGGCACACACTTTGGGCATGGTGATAAAAAAACAACCACAAAGCCTGCTATGGTGAAAAGGAAATGTTCAAGTAGTCTTGTCCAATGCTGGGGTTGCAATGGATTGTTTTTCCTTCTGATACTAAGTCATGGTGAGTGCCTGGGGTTAGAATGGAAGCAGCTGGAAGAGCCTGGCCATGAACTGTAGGTAGCACGAACTCGATTTTATAGTTACATTTTAACAAATGAAATAAGATGATTTCTAAATGATTGCTTTCAATATTTTTAATATAATATGCATTCATTTTTAAATTTTCCAAGAATTATCTGACCTGAGTCTTCCAGCCTTAGAATGCTGATGTGATGAAGTTGACTCATGATCTTGTCTGTGCAACACTGTATTAGTTATTTGTCTTCTTGCTGTAACAAAATGCTTGTCAGAAACAATGTGAGCAAGGGTTTCTTTCACTTATAATGTATGCCCAGAGTTCACCATGGGAGAGAAGATATGTACAGCAGTAGGAGTAGGAGGCACAGTTACATTACATCTGGAGTCAGGAAGCAGAGGGTGAAGAATACCAGTATTAAACTTGCTTTCTCTTGTACCCGGGGTTTAACTCTAGCTCATGGGATGGTAATGCCCACAGTCACAGTGGGTTTTTCCTCTTGGGTTAAACCTTCCTTGAAACACCCTGAGATATGTTTTCTTGGTGAGTCTAAATTCCATCAGGTTGATAATGAAGATTAACCATCATATCTTTCAGTGAAAACCACCAGAAATATCTGTTTTCCTTTCATGTGGTTTCTATTGAAATAGAATCTTACTAGCTAATGAGGAATGATAACTGTTTGGATCATATCAGAACAATATCAATGTGAACAGTACAAGTCACATGGCAGAGGTTGTAAGTCTTTACCCCAAACAAAACACAAAAAACAGTTCAATATTTCATGGATAGCATGTCACATACTCCTGACTATGTTACTTATAAATGGAAATCATGTGCCAGTGTTTTACCAGCATTTCTGGTCGTTGTATGTAGCTATGTGTGCTTCTCATAGGGTTTTCAGATGCCTGGCCTACTGTTATCCTTGTAAGAATTCTATAAGCAAATAGCTGAGTTATTCTGCTCCATTGTACAGCTGGGAAAATGGATGGTTACATAATGGGAACAAAACTAACTTTTAACTAAGAGGTTCAGGACAGTGTATCTGATCTCTTTGGTTTCATAGACAGCTCTACAATGATTTGTACCATTTGAACATGCCATGTCTTCTGATAGATTGAGCAAAAGAAATATAACCATGATTTTTTTTTCAATTATAGAGTCATAGAACAATGGAGCTCGAGAAAGATATTTTCAGGCACTGTATGATATGTGATATTTGTATGTGCTCATGAGTATGTCTCTTTGAGGCTGGATAAGACTTACTAGATGGCCTGAAGGCTTCTGTGTCTTTTGTCTGCCTTCCATTTTCCCAGTCAGGAGTGTTATAGATTACAGACACCTGCCCCACAGTGACTGGTTTCTATGTTTCTTCAGGGCACCAAAACTCAGGTCATGGGTCAAGTACTTTTACCCACTGAGCCATCTTCCCACCTCAAAATTGGATTATTTTCCCCCAGCTATTGGAAAATCTAATAGTCCATTTTCTTTCATTCAAAGCTTTTGATGAACTCCATTAATTGGCAATATCCCATTTTATGTCATGGTTTTATTCTTTAAAATGATTCACAAAGTTTTGAAAATGTTAATTGACTCACTATTGACTCACTTAGTAAGTTCAGAGATGTTTTATTTTTATTCTGATAGCTCTTCAATTGGAAATGGCTTCCAGAACTTGAACTTTAAAGCTCATTCTTTCTGTCATCCAGATACAATAATAATCTCTAACAAAACACTTTAAAAAAATGAAGTAGGGCTGGGAGGTGGCTCAGTGGTGACAACACTTTACATGCAAGTGTTAGGACTAGAGTTCAGATCCCCAGAACCCGTGTAAAAGCTGAGCAGGGATGGTAGCTGACTCATCCCAGGAAAAAGGAAGTGAAGATGGGGTGTTCTAGAGCAAAATGGCTACCCAAATGAACCAGAATTGGCACACTCCTGGTTTACTGAGAGACTCTGCTTCAGTGAATTGAGAGTTATAGAGAAAGACTGCAGACCTCAACTTTGGGACTCTTCATGCATGTGAGGACACATGAAGTCCCAAACACCCATGTGAACAAGCACACTCCCCCATATCTCTCACATACAACTTATACCATATACCACACCATACATACATACACACTTTAAAGAAAATAAAGATCTCTCTCTTAAGTCATCCAATGATGGGTCTTTTGTAAGTCAGAAAAATCCTAGGAATAGGAACTATCCCCAGTAAATTAGATTTTGGTTTAAAGGAATAAGACTTCTTAAATGTGTATGCCTGCTTAATGTGCTGAGCAGACAGACAGTACCTTGTAGATCTGCCAACACAATTATCTGTCAATTAAAGCATGGGCATGCATGTGCCAAGGGAAGTAGTGGGAAAGCTGTAATAATTGGTGGATGTTATTTTCCCTGTGATGAAAAGATATCCCTTATAAGGAATCCATCAAAAATCCCCTGTCTTTCTTAGCATGGAGATGATTGTAATTCTGTCAGTGCGTCCTTTTATTGTGTCAGCCCATGGACACCCTTGATCTCAATTGGTGTGAATCTCATTTAATTGCCAAACTGTGGGAAGATGCGAAGATGAGCCTGTGGTATTTTTTTTCCTTGTTCACACTATCTTTTCCTCTTGAAGCTGAACATGTCTCCCCATGAGAACTCTGTAATTCTGATGGCCTTTTTCTAATTAGTTATAATTCAGCTACCATCCTGTCTTATATTCTGGGTCAATATTAGTAATTATACTACGTGCTCTCTTTACTTTTTCCAGACAAAATTTCTTTTACCAAGGCTAATGCTGATGAGGTTGGCAACAGCTAAGTCATCCCAAACAGAATGATAATTGCATAAAAGTTAAAGAAAGATTAGCTTTAGAAAGTTTTCTCAATTTGAAATGCTATTCTTGGGGGAATTTTCATATTTCCTAATGGCCAAAAGATTTTGGATTTTGAGGGGTTACATTTATGATCACTTGTCTAAATATAACCTATTCTCTTAAATGTATCTCATTGCTCCCAAAGCTTTGGCACATATTTTCTTTGAGTATTTTGCTGTCCTTGATTAAACTGCCTAAGAATTCTGAAATTACTGAGTTTTAGAGGTTCTCAATTCTATGGAAGTAGCATTGCAAGCCATCCAAGGATTTGAAGCTGTCTCAAAGGAGGAGTTTACCTGATTGATTCATAAATCGTTATCATTGAAAGAAAATTCAGGGTCATCTCTTATTCTCAGCATAGCTACTGCTATGAAGGGAGGCTAGGATGAATAACTGCAGAAGCTGGCTCATTAGACAGCAGGTCAACAAAGTGGGTTTCTTCTATGTTACATGTAGAGGTAATTGTCTATATATGTAATCTAAATTATAGAAGAAACTCACCTAAGGTGTCTGCTGTCTAATATAAGCCAGCTGCAGTGGTTGATATCTCTATCTCTATTATCTATCTATCTATCTATCTATCTTCTATCTATCCATCTATATAGCCATCTATCTATCTATCTATCTATCTATCTATCGATCCATCCATCCATCTAGCCATCTATCCTATCTATCTATCTATCTATCTATCTATCTATCTATCTATCTGAAAGCCATAAAAGATAAAATCTCCCCCAAATATTTTGTAAATCTATAATATACATATACATATATGTTATGTTGGGTTATTTGTGGATGAGTCAAACTTTGTATTCCGCCTGGAGTCTATTCCTTACAAATCCAGAGATAAGCAGTTTGTCATAAAGCAGTAATAGGGTGTACACATTCACTTCCCCTTCCTCTATTTTTATAAGTAATGTAGTTAGTCCTTATATGTAACTGCCCTGTTGTGTAAATTGGGACCATTGCTTCAGGTCACTATTGCTTGGAAAGTTGGGAGTGAACTTGCAATGCCAGGCAAGACTTTTAATATAACTGCGAGTCAGAAAGAAAACTCTGAGACCAGTATTATTTCACAGCCTTTAACATCTCACCCAACTTGTGATGCCTTAGGTGCCCACAGAAAGTAATGCTTCTCAAAGGGTATGAAAGTGATTTTGCCTCCCTGGGGGACACTGGATAATATCTAGAGACAAACAAAACAAAACACCACCTTGCTTGCTAACGTCGAGAGGCTTTAGCTCTGGGTTTCTGATAGAGGCTAAGGATGCTGTAAACTACCTCACAGCATACAGGCCACTCCTTCCCTGGAACAGGATTCTTTCACTTCAAAAGCAGTGTTGAGTGGGTGAGGTTCATACATCGCCTTCTAGAGACATAGTCAATTCTAGTCCTCGCATTTACTCTAAAATAGGTAAGGAGCATGATCAGGTTGGTTTATTCTTTTTTATTATACCTATACAACCAGTGCTGATGTTTCAGCTTCATGGCATTTGTTTTACTTCAGAAAAAAAGAAATTAAGAATTGGATTCCATTAAGGGTGCACAGAAACACTCTCAGTCTTCTAGTGGCTCCATTAATTCACTTTAGCATCTCTCATGAAGTTTCTGTGTGTCACTGATCCTGTAGATGGAACCCCTACTGGTGCTGAGACAAAATAGGACATTTTACAGTCATTCCAAGAAAGGAACAAAAAACAAAAAACAATTGAATATTAAGCTCACTGGGTCGTGGGTACCTGGAACAATTGATATTCATCTAAACAATTTGTCCCTTAATCATAATATCAGATCAAATGTATTCTTCAGTTACATTCAGTAATTCTTTGAAAAAGGTGGCACAAATAAGGGCATCTTGTTGAATCTGTATTTTTCGAATAAGCCACACTCGCTGATGGAACTAATTGCTTGTAATTAGTTATTTTTACTTAGAAACATAAAATCATATGCTTAGGATATTTTTATATGGACACCAATTATTCTCAAATGATGGATCTCTTTCTACAAACCCATCATCTTACCTCCACTTTCTGATGAAAATGACTTTATTATTGCAACAGTCTACCTACAAATTTCAACGTGAGAAACGTGGCTTCCTCTTTCTTTAAGTTTGGGTTCCATACCTTTGTAATGAAAACTGTTTTCATATTTGACTCTTAAAACATTTTTCAGATGAACTTGGTAGTCTTTGCTTATTATCTTAGCACTGGAGAGATTGAAGTAGGAAAATTTTTAGTTGAAGGTCTACATAGTAAGACCCTGACTCCACCTCAAAAGGAAAGAGGAGGGTAAAGAAGGAGGGAGGGTGAGTAAGAAGAGGGAGAAAAGGAAGGAAAAAATTAATTTTTGTAAAGTAAAATGTAGGCATAGTATCATAGTGAGAACATGGTAGTTAGGACTCTTTTATTTATGAGTTAAAAACATCTCTCTGGGCTTACACGACCAACAACAGAGCAGGGAGCCACCAGGAAGGGAATAGACAAAATGAATATTCTTCCTTCTACTATCCAAGCACCAAGGGATCTATTTCTCCTGGGGAGATAGACTTTTATCTATCTATTTATTATCTACCTATCTATTTAGATTAGGTGGTATAGAGATAGACGATGCTTCTGGATCTCAGGCCTAGCCAGAGAAAGAAGTAGAGCACTGACTGAGAATATTTGACAAGTGTTTCTAAGTGTTTCTTATTTACGATTTATCCCAATTACCATCGTTTCTTAAGGATGGAACCAAGTCAGTTTATTTCCTCTGCTTTGAAGAGCTTAAGCCATTACCCTGTCCACCTCCTGTCAAATAATGACCAGAAGTGTTCAAAGGACACATTCTCATTTTCCCTTTACCACAAACTGGCCTGGACAATTGGTATGACTTTAAAAACTGAGCACTTCAGAGGCCTTTGGTGTATGCTCATCAAGATTCCCATATGCATATACTAGGTGGAAAGTTACTGGCCAATACTAACTTTTCATTTCTAAAACACAGGGCAATTGCAAGCTTCAGAGCGTTGGTTGAAACCAGGATTAGGGAAGAAAGATGGAGACCGCCACCAACAAAACCAATGAGATCGGGGGTGGGGGTGGGGGTGGGGGTTGGAAATCAAAATTTGCTAGGAAATTAGAAAGGGGTTGCTAAAGGAAATGAGGATGAAGAATTCTGTACAGAGGAGTCCCACGCCCGTGGCTTCCATTCTTTCAGAATGTTAATTACAGTCTTTACCTTGGCATTTTGCTCTCATATCAGAGAAGCAATTACTGGCCTAATTCAAATTCATAGCAGCCATTAACAATGAACAAACAGATACATTATTTTAATTCCATTTGCTGCTTCCTTTCTGCTGATGTATTGACCCATGAAGCCTTGACTGGATGTCCTGTAATTGGCATTTGGCAAAGGTTGTTGTCACCATCATCCTTCCCATATCTGAGTATTTATGAAGCACATATTGCACACATAACACCTTGCAAGGGCAGGCGGCTCAAAGACCATGAGCCAGAAATAGCCTTTGCTTTTATAGTTTTTATAATAGTGGCTTCATTTTCTCATATAAAAAAAAAAAAGATAGTTATGTGAGTGAGTGTGTGTGTGTGTGTTTGTGTGTGTGTGTATGTGTGTGTATGTGTGCTTGGAAGGGTCAAAGTAAATAATAACACAGTAACAGGGGTCAGTATTTCTCAACTTAAATATAATTTTCATTCTTCTGTTTGTTTTGTCTAAAACTGTTGGGTTTTGGCTTATTTTAGTTTGTTTAAGCCAGGCTCTTGCATGACACAGGCCACCCTTGATATTCCTATGTTGCCAAATCTGGCTTTGAAGCCCTGATCCTCTTGCCTCAGCCTCTCAAGTGCTGGAATGGCAGGTATGAGCCACCATACCAAGTTTATACATCATCAATTATCCTTAGTTTATTATTGTAATCATGTATGTAGACATGTATTCTTGGCTTGGTACCATCTTTTTTATCTGTCTCCAAAGCAAGATCCCAAAATAAAATGTAGTTATTAATAAGAGAAGAAAATAAGATAAAGAACTAAAAGAAAAAATGGAATAATATGTAATAATATATGATCTTTTTATATAATGAAGCCCTATAATAAATACTCACTTCCTTTCTATTTGTTTTATATATTTATATTATTTCTGATAGGTCTCGAGTAAAAGATGTTTTGTGTGTGCCAAGTCTGTCCTTTGCTTTTACTTCTGCTGTATAATTTAAGACCCTTGTCTTGTGTCTTAAGGTACCAGCCACACATCAATCAATTAGTCTGAGTAGCAATGGCATCAGTATCCCTCATGTGACACTTTCAAGATCAAAGGCTTCTGGAGTCTAGCTTTCCTCATTGGTAAAGCAGGATGCCTTCTGGTTCTGAGATTTAATGTATATGTTCATGTTAGTATCTTTAGATGACATAATGCTTCTCAGTTCACAAACTTGGCTGTTGGTATGTAATATAGAAAAGTATACTATTTACTCATGATATACCCTCCTCTATGAACTTTGATTTTGCTCTGTGCCCCAAAGACTTGGCATTTTAATGGCAACCCTTCCCTCACATGATCTCCCAACACTTCTGTTTACATGAATATGCTAGCTGCCCCTAACTGATGAAGTATCATAGATCCACCACAACTTATATTAATAATATATACGGAATCCACTGTCTAAAGCAGGAGGTGTTAGGACCATGTCTGCTCCCCTTTCTGGTCTGAATATACTGAAATTCAGACAGGATTAGAAGTAAGGATTAGACCATGTTGCTAAAAGGGACAAGGGCACAGATTACTAAGACACAGATAACTAAGGATTAGACCATGTTGCAAATGTCAACACAGACATAGATAATTATAATTACCCTTAGGTTTCTAAAGCTTTGAGAATTGACCGAGCTAAATATATAGATCAATGAACAAGAAAGATAGGTTGGCCATTTAAATACAAGCAGACTAACAGAATGGACACATACCGACTGCCTTTTGTAATAACAAAACTGGCTTCACATTTGGGCGAATCCACACAATATTTATTGAGGTCATGCAGTCCAGCACGCTGTTTATCATGAGGTCAGTTTTTGTTTGAATCTAGTCAGTGCCAGTGTCCCTGGTTTCCCTCCATCTCCCAATGACAAAGGCTCCCCACCCTTTCGTTTTCTCCATCACCAACAGTGTTCTATGTTTTGTACGTGTGTGTGTGTGTGTGTGTGTGTGTGCATGTATGTCGTGACCTGCAGAAGCCAGAAGAGGGCCTTGGGTCCACTGGAGCTACAGTCATATGTGGGCGTGAGACTACTAAAATAGGTTCTGAAAACTGGCTTCTGTTCTTCTGTGAGAGAAAGTATGGTATGTGCTCTTAAGCACTCAGCCTTCTCTCTAGCCATCACCACTGTTATTTCCATTTGCTGCTCCTATTTGATTCTTGGAAATATCCCCAGGTCTTACTGTCCATTTTACATGACAAGGTCCTGTGGGTTCTCCTGTATTCTATCCTCTCTGCTGCTTCTTCCCCTTGTTCTGTGTGCTGAAGGTACAAGGCTTCACTTAGCATGCACTCTGAGTGGGGAGTGAATAGAAGAGGTTCAAGTAGATCTTTAGAGTAGGAACACAATTGGAGCCAGGAGGGGGATATGATAAGGAGTGAAAATATTGCAAAAATCCACCTTAGCAATTGACTAGTGCATTCCATCCCTTATGTACCTGCTCGCTCACGAAACAAAAATTGCTGAGTTTCTCCTTTGAAGTAAATGAAATGCTTGCCGTGCTGTGACAAGGATAAAGATGAATAAGCAAGCACAAGCCCTTCCTTCATACAAGGTGGGCATAGACGAGGCATCAAAATAACACAATCTGTCCATTCATACCAGGTGAAGCAAATGTAGAAGGGGCCCTGGCACAAGGTTGGTTTGCTGTAAACAGCTCCATAAGCTTCAGGGTGTCCCATAGTACACACAAAATAGGACATATCATCATCCAAACTTACAAGCAAATTGAAGAACTGACTATCCTGGTGTGTGTGGGGGTGGGGGAGTAGGGGTCAGCTAATACCACTTGGGGAATGTCTGACACTCATTCCATTATAGACTTCTGCTTCCTTAAGTGCCAAGTTACTAAGTGGAAAGTTTGAGGTGACATTTTCGACTTTTGTGCACTGTTTTTGGTGGGCTTTCTTCACCCTACCCTACTACTTCTCCCTCCTTTCCCTTGAAGTTCAAACCCCGCCTTTCACTTCACAATGCAGAACTCAATATTTTAAATGCAAATGCTCCAAGAGTTATCCCATAGCTCTGGAGATCTGACCCTGAGCATTACTAACTCCATAGAGACAGAGAAGATGCCTTCGGAACCCCAGAAAAATGAGAAGAAAATGGAACTCCACATTCAGATAGTACGAGCACTTCACATACTTGAGTTTGAGTCTTTCTCTGTAGAAGATGCCAGAAAGTAACTGGAATTGGATGGGTAGGAGGGACACAACGAAGGGGAGATATTCTCATGCATGGTTCTTCGTGTCCTGCTTAGCCGATCTGGAGGTGGGTGGGCGGATCACAAGAATGCCAGCATTCTCTTGACATTATAGACTCTGGTTACAGGGAACATTTCTGTCTCTATTCTGAGTCCTCACAATCATGATGTATGAGACAAGTGTGGATAGGCAGTGAAGTGTGGAGAGAGAGCCTGGGGGGGGGTGTCACTGAACTCCAAGTGTCTAGCTAAAGATCTATAGAGATGTGGGTGGACCTCAGTGGTAGAGTACTTGCCTAGCATGCACAAAGCCCTGGGTTCAGTTCCTAAAACCATACACATTGCAAACAAATGAATTAATGATGAAATAAATAAATAGAAAAATTAAAGAAAAAGCATTCTGTTGTGTGCTTGAGTCATAGTAGCCCAGGCTTACCGGGAACCTACTATGGAGCCCAGGTTAGACTTAAACTACTGGAAATTCCCTTGCTTCAAATTCCTGAATGCCGAGATAGTAGTATAAACTGCCATACACAACTTAAAACCAAAACCAAAACCAACCATGCAAACAAACAAACCAAATCCCCAATTTATAAAAAAAACACAGCGAGTCACAGCTGCTTTTCCCTGCCACGGGCTCTGATCATCAGCTATTTAATTTTGAAGTTTGAGATGAAGTACCCCTTAATGTATGTTTGATTATTAATTATTATATTATTGTTCATTATTTCTGAAAAGTAATAACATGTTTAATAAAAATCTGAGCTATGATAATGAAAATCATTTGGATAATTTCAAGCGTTTCAACCTCCTGAGGACTTCAATTTGATTTCTTAAAATACAGTAGGAACTTCCTAATTCAGACTAATGACAGAGGGACCCATTGTGAATTGCCAAATTTTGCAGATGAGTGGATATGCAAACAGACAGAAAAAAAAGATACCAGGGAAAGCAAATCACACAATATGCTTTCTCCATTTATTTTGACAATGGTGGCTCAGATTTAACAGCCTATGATAAAGCTTGCCCATATGTATTGCCGCTTGTTTCATAAAGATAATGAAGTCTTGGTAATCAGAAATCTCACTCTAGGACTCATGCATTAAATCTCTGCTCAGAAACAGCATTGGGACTGCAGGGGTTTCAAATAATGATCCGGCTTACAGGGTAGTGAAGCAAGAGCGATGGACTGTGTTGTAAAGGCAGCATGAGGGACAGAGGTAAAGGCTATTTTAATAGTTACCATTTTGCATTATTAGAATTTTTTTCTTAGCAAAATCACAGATATTGAGGGAGAAGGGATTTCATATATGTTCGCTGTGTGTGTCCATCTGAATTAATGTGTGAACATGTGTATACAGATGCACTTGTGTGTGTCTGTGTCTGTGTTTGTGTCTGTGTCTGTGTCTGTGTGTGTACTCAGAGGTCAGATGTTGACATCACATTTCTTCTTCTATTGTTACCTCACTCTTTTGAGACAGGGTTTTTCTACTGAAGCTGACACGTGCTGTTTCAGCTACACTGGCTGGCCAGTGAGCTCCTGGGATCTGCCTGCCTTTTAGCCCAGTCTAGGGGTTCCAGATGTGTGACACCAGGCTTGGCTTTTTACATGGATCCCTGGGATCTGAATTCAGATCCTCATGCTTGTGCAGAAAGCACTTTACTTACTGAGAGATCTCCCCAGATTCTCACATATGCTCCTTCACTTAACCTCTAGTCTAGGAAGCTGTGACACTGCCAAATATATTCTCTTTTTGGGAATCAGGAAGCCCAATTTACTTCTATGAGATGTCCCCTTAACCGAGAAAGAGCCATACACTTTGGTGTGTTTATAGGCTCGGATGTGTAGGATGTATAGGAGCAATAGTAGAATTCGGAGCCTAATGCTGATGTGTGTTTCCTGACCATCATTTCATACCTTCGTCTCCTCATCTACCTTCCGTGAAGGCTCGCTCCCGAACCATGGCTCTACAACAGAACCAGCCAGGGAACTATTTGAAAACACTCCCTGTCTTGTAGACATTCTGCTTTAATTTATGTTTAAGCTCCTTTGGAGGGTTGGAAGTCATGCTTTTGTGCTGAAGTTTCAGTAGCACATTCTGTGTTCTTAGTGGAACCACAGTGGGGGAGGGGATGTCAGATGTCAGAGGAATCAGTGTGGATGTGGTGGTTAAATCAGACTAGGAGGGGAAGAATGCTCATGCCTTTCAATCAGCACTCCTAGCTTTCAACTCTTCCACGACTGACTAGCTGTGTGGTACTTTGACATTTACTTAAGGCCGCACTACTTAGGATTCTTCATCTATAGTAACCGGGCAAGAAAAGTACCTGTGACAGCTGCTGCAATTGACAGGGTTCATGCATGTGCTGAGTTTAGATGTGATTTGAGCAAGAGCAAGAACCACAAGGTGGTCATTTGTTATTCCTTGGGGAATGTAGGTCACGTGTAGAGCAATTAGAGAGCACTGCATTCCACTGGCTCCTGACTCTAAAGCAATCCAACTGGGACCCAATGGAGACGACAGGATTGCTGAAGCAGCTTGGCCCCTTGACCTAAACCCTATAAGTGATTCTTAACAGAGTTGGCTTTGTAGGACCTTTGACTTTTACCCATTTGGAGGAAGGCCACTTACATGGGGGTGGGGGAGAAGGCCAGATAAATAATGCTTACATCAGAGAGAAGTGTGAGCTGGAACTGTAGCTCAGTGATACTGATTCTGTGTGCATGTTTGACACAGCATGTTCACTGTGGATCAGTGGACAGTTTCTTCTATTATGTGGGTTACAAAGATTAAACTCAGTCTTTACCCACTGGATAATCTCTTAGCATCCTTTCTTATGTAGGGTTTCATGTACTCCAAGCTGCTCTCAAACTCCCTACTTAGCAGAGGATGACCTTGAACTTCTGATCTACTTGTGTCAACTACCCCAGTGCTGACATTACAGACATGAACTATTGTGCCTGTACTATGCAGAGCTGGCAAACAAACCAGAGGCTTTTTGTGCTTGGCAAACACCAACCAAATAATATCTCAGTCCCTAGAACACCCAAGTTCGAATGGACTTCTGTCAATAGAAATAGATTTTATTTTTCTTAGACTAATTCTTAAAAACACCTGCATTTTTGTAGAAGCAAGTACTGTAGAGACATAAATGGCTTGGCTAAGATGTCCTAGTATCTTGGAACATGGGTGAAGTGGTTTGGAATGAGATGAAGGAGGAGACACACTAGATTAAACCACACATACTCACAAAGAGATACAAAGGACCAATCTAGTGAGAAGAAAATGTCTGCTGAGAAGTTAGGGCTGGGGAGATACCTAAGTCAGTAAGGTATTGCTTAACTCCCATGAGAACTTTGGTGTGGATTCCCAGAACCCCCTTAAAGGTCACAGGAAGATCCCTGAAACTCACTGGTCAACTTGTTTTACCCAACCTGTCAACCTGGGTTCAGTAAAAGGTTATCTTTCAAAACCCAAAGTAGAGAAACAGAGGGATCTACTTGATGCTCATCCAGGTCTCCATACAGACACACAGACACACACACCATGCACACACACACACACATATATATAACAAACACATAACACATATACACACACATAACACATACCCACACCCACATACATATACATAAAACATATATTCACACATGCACAAACATACATAAAGCACACACACACCTGCACACACATACATAAAACACACACACACACACACACACACACACACACAGCATACCGCCATCTTTCTTCACTCTAAAATCAAATCGAGATCAGATATTTTGTAAATTGTTTATTTTGTGTCTATGTTCCCTTTCTCTTGGTTTTTCGTAAGCACAGGTATATTTGGTTCCTCCCTTCCTTTTTTGTTCCTCTTCTGCATTTTTTTTTTTTTTTTTTTTTTGTTTCAAGGCAGGCAGGGTTTACAGAACAGAATACAGGTTTAATACTAGCTTAGCCTAAAACTAATTAGGAAAGCAAATCCATTGTTCCCCTCAAAAAACCAAGCACCGAATACTCTAATCAAATCAACCTGACTTTTGAGGGTTTGCTGTTTAGGAATATCTGCACTGCAGTTCCTTCAATTAGGAGGTCCAGTTTGGAGCCTACTGCAAACTGAAGAGACATCCATGAGATCAGGAGATGCCCATGAGTCATTCAGACTAAACCTTCTTCATTTGTACATTATTTCTTGGGCACAGCAAAGAGGAATGTTAGAGTGTGAAGAACTTTATCAAGGCGGAGGTGGCAGCACAAACGGATGGAAAAGGATGTAACTTCTTTGTCCTCAACTCATGCTGCTTCTTGGCTGGTGAACCCTGCCTGCTGGCAACTGGGACTATTCCCAGGCCTGTCCCTCTCATCTGTGCTCTGGCACAACACACAGGGATAGGCTACTTGGGAAAACACTAAGCCAGCTCACAGTGATGCTTATGTATCTTTAGCTTCTTCTGTGTCTATCTTGTGCATGTTCTATGGAATCCTGCAAACTGTGACATTTGAATGTAATTGAAAGGCACTGTGCTAATTTGGACATTGTGACAACGGGATAACCGAAACTTATGATTGCAAATGGTTGACAACTCAGCTCTTGGGTGATAAGAGGCTGATGGGAATCTGATATGATAGGATGACCCTTTCCGACAAGTTAACAAAGAAACCTGCATATCTATTTTTAACCAGGCTCTGGAGACTTCTAGTAATTGACATTTGGAACTCTGGCTCCTATTTGCCCCTGTTCCTGGGAATATTTGCATCTTTCTCTGTTGGATTCTCTAGATTTAATCCTTCCTAGCAGCTTGGGAAGACATTTGGTGCTGGCTTGGGCTGCTGGCTCACAGAAGGCAGCACTTGTCTCACACACTGGCACTCCCTGCAGGCTGCCTATATTGCCTCTGTATATTGCCTCTGGCTCAGCCTTTAAACCCAGAGCTGGTCTTTTATTCCAATGGGAATGAATTCCTGCTTTAGTTTCTCTGAGTACCTATAGTTGAGGGCTACTGAAAGAATAAATGATTAGGTTGACTTCTCCCCCCCCCCCCCCCCCGGTTGGGTATAGAATTTAGGGCTTTGCACATAGCAGAGAAGTACTCTACCGCTGTACTAAATTACCCAGCCCCAAGCTTAGGATTTTTGGTGTTAGTAAGACCAAGTGACGCCATGGGTGAGTCATTGAGTTCAAGCCTAGCAGAAGAAACAATGAAGCCAACAGCCAGTGCTTGGGAGTTCCGTGCCATAGGAGCACACCAGCAGGAGATGATGAATGAAGGGCAGCGGATGGTGTGAGCTACTTTCCTTCTCTACAGAGCCTCTCATTGGCCAGGATCAGCTCTCCTATAACTGATCTCTCTCATTTTGTCACTCTTAGAATTAAACCTCTTCCCATGAGAGGATTCAATGATTAATTCACAGTGAGGTTTAATCTACAGATTTTTGTATGCTACTGCTTAGAGTCCTCTTAGCATATTAATAAGTACAAAGCCTGAAGCCAAAGAAATCAATCTTTTATCTGGGGAAGCCACATGTCCAGAGGGGTTGATATTCTCAGTTAAAGGTGGAGGGGGGCTTCTATTGAAATGTCATCATTGAAACACTTAACATTCTGCTGTTTCTATAACAACAAGACCAGTCTCCCCCAAACAGTAAGCAGACATTTCTGAAACCTGAGATACGGTCAAGATGCCATTCTAGTTCTGAATATGTGTTGCTATGATTGCTTAGAGATTAAGTCTCTCATTTCAGATTAAAAGCTAGAGGAGGGACCTGGTAGATAGCTTAATGGGTAAAGGGTCTGGAGAATCATGAAGACCCAAGTTCAGGTCTCCATCACTCATGTAAAGAAGCTGGACACACTGCCACACATCTGCAATCCTATGGGTTGGAAGGCAGAGGGTGCTTCAGAGTTCACTGGCTACTCAGTCTAGCCAACTAATGAGCTAGAACTATGTGGAGAGAGAGAGAGAGATCCCATTTCAAAAATTATTGTGGATAGTGATCCAGGAGGGCATATAGCACTGACCTTTGGCTTCTGCAGGCACAGAGTTGTTGCATGTGCATGTACATGTACATACATACATATATATACATACACATGCAGACACAGACACACACATGCATGTACACACAAACACATGGAAGAAGAGAAAGAGAGAGACAGAGAGAGAGAGAGAGAGACAGAGAGACAGAGAGACAGAGAGACAGAGAGAAATATTTTACAGGGTTCTGAAATAAATGACCCAAAAGATATCAGGCGATTTCAGTCTCCTGCTCTGGAGTACCCATAGTCTCTGATCACTTTTTGGGTTTCCAAACAGCAAAGACATTTAGTGGTCAGGCTATCATCTCCTCTGAGTTAGGATGTGTCATAGGCCCCTCTGATGGATGGTATTTCTCACAGCTCAGTGCTTTATTTCCAGCTTGCTCCTACCTAGCTAACCTTAACCACCCTGCACATGTTAGATCAAGTATCATTTCTACTTTCAGATAATACTTTGACCACGGAGAACCATCTTCCTACTGCCTGTTCTTATCAGTTACAGCAACAGACTATTTTCATGTATATTTCGATTTCTAATTCTCAGAACATCTCCATCTATGAGGACAAAGACTGCACTTGAGCTGCTTCCAATTGGTATCTCCAGCTTTTCCATTTTGCCTGACACAGGTACAGAGAGAAGCCACTGTCACAGGGGTAAATTCAACTCTGGGGCTGGCTATTATCAGAGTAATTACCTTATGATCAAAGGGGAAAATGGCACGAAGGGAGTAATCTTCAAAAACATGTTATTATTTAGACATTGTGGTTCATGTCTACAATCTCAGTACTAAGAAGGGTGAGGGAAGAGGAATGCTGTAAATTCAAGACCAGCCTCTATTCAGAAACAACAACAGCAGTACACATAGACAATCCATTTAGCACCTCGTTAAAAAAAGGAAACAAAAATTAAAAAAAAATATGTATAATTTTCTATGGTAAGTTTGGTATATATAGAAATAAATAAAATGTAAAATATAATTGGGATGGTTTTCAAAGAATCTTTTGTATCTACTATATTTGCTCACACAATAAAATGTCTGTGAGGGGATGGTGGGAGGCTCAGTTTGTCAGAGGAGGACATGAATTTGAACCCCAGAACCCTTGTAGAAATGCCAGATGTGGTGGCATGTGATTGTTAATTTAAGGTGTCAATAAAGAGGATGCCAAGGGCTTGTTGGCCAACCAGCCTGGCCTAATTGGTGAGCCCCAGGCCAATTAGAGGTGACTCAAGTGAGATGGGTACATTCTTGAAGATGGCAACCAAGATTTTCCTCTCGCTTACACATGTGATGAACACTGTCATACACACATGCACTTACACTCATGTGCACACATAAGCTCAAGAAATATGAAAAATAAGGTGTTTCATGGTGAGGATATCAAAGCATATATATATATATATATATATATATATATATATATATATATATACAACATAGTTATGGATATTATGCAGGATTCTAGCATATTACATACATATAATTTACTAGTATATGTTGTATGCTATAATAACACATCGTGCTGCTTGTGTATGATAATATATACAAATATGCTAAGTGTATGCATTCACCTGCAGGCTCATTGAAAAGGCAGAAATCATTACTGCACTTCATCCCTGAGAATGATGATTAAGATGGTGATAGTTGTACATGAACTCTGCCTAAAGGACAGACTCTGCACTCCTCCTGCTCTGTTGCCCTGTAGAGAATCCTCTTTAATCTCTGTCTCATCATTTTTGGGTATTTCTAGGGATAAAACACAATGTCCTGAATATACTAGGCAAGGGCTCTACCTTGAGCTATAGTCCCGGTCCTGTCCTTTGTTGTTTGCTTATAATGAAAATAGCAAAGTGTCATGAGAGCTCTTTTATTACCAACTTGTTGTAGAGCAGGAGAGAATGAAGCAGAAGTTAGCTGGGTAGTAGCTGAGCCCCAAATGTGCTGTCTCATGAGCGCAGTTTTAAATATGGCCAACTCGTGATTTATTGAGAAGGCTGCTCTATAGCTCTATAGCTCGTAGGGTTACTGTGAAAGTGAACGGGTGTGTAATCTTGTGGAAATGGAGTCACTTCCATCCCTTTTTTCCGTTTTAAGATAAGATCTCAGTGTGTTGGAGGCTCTCCTCTAACTCCTGGGCTTCCTGCCTCAGCCTCCCAGTTGTTGGATTAGGGACACACCCTCTCTCTCCCTTACAGTGCATCTTTCCTTTCTTATGTAGTTAGAGTGTTGCCATCAGGAAGAACAAAGAGAAGCAAGTTGAGGATATTCATCATTTGCATCGCACCTTCTGCTTTGCTAAGTATTTTCATAGGTTTATTTTTCTTATTTAATCCTCCCCACGATGAGAAAAATAACAAATAATATGAAAATATTATAATTTACATCCTCTAAGATAATAATGCAAAGTGCACAGAAGCCAACACACATAGAGGGGAATAGCCTAATCTATGGGAGCACGTACCACTCCAAGCTAACTAATCAACTGCATTGGGTTAAGCTCCTGAAGCCTACTGTAGGCTCCGTTACCTGACCTACTGTTGATTGATTGTTTCATCACATTAGACAAGGATATGGTGTATGTGAGAGGAAATGGCTCCATCAAACTCAGGCTTACTCCAACGGATATTATTATTAATATCTCTGTCCTCTCATTCTCACGTAATCTCCAAGGACATAGTACTAGAGATGGGAGCTTTAGGAAGTGCTAAGTTCATGGGGCCTCTACTTTCATGTTAGAGTCAGTTCTTCAATAAAAGGGTCCCCAAAGAAGATCAGGAATGTTTAAGTTGGTATGACAAGAGATAAAAAGGATCCACCAAAAGTCACCTAGTCCCACTCAGAGTATGTGAGGAATCAGCTAAAACCTGGCAGTCTACAGACTGGAGGAGAGCTCTCACCAGACTCCAATCATGTTCCTACCTTGATCTTGGCCTTCCAGACTCAGACACCATTGCTGTAAGTTATAATAGCAATCTAAGCAGACTAAGGCAATACTTGTGCATACTCCCAGTGAAGTGGGTTGTATGGCTCTTCTGCTTATAATGGGCAGCTTCTTATTCAAGGGCTGCTCTGTAATTTACCAATAAATCTCCACACCCTACTTGTCCGGCAGAAATCCATCACCATGCTGGTAATACCCAGGCCTTGCTAATGTTCCCAACCTGTTACTTATTATACTCTATCTTCCTGCTGAATGTGTGATGCCTCTAAACTTGTCAGATGTTTCAGGTGGACAGCAACTTTTGGGCCTCATTCTAAAGCAGATACCAGAACAATTGTATTTGGCTTTCATGATAGCATCATCTTAAATATATTACTTAATCTTAAACCATAGAAATTGGAATGTGGAAAAGAATTGAGGCAAAAATTAACAAAAACTTAATAAAAGTTAAGTTTCCTAAGGACTCTTAGCTTGGAAAAGGTTGCAGTAAGAGTTCACATTTGGGAGATGTGTCTTTAGATCCTGAGCTACTGTGATTCATTAGCCTGTGATTCATTCAGGCATCTGTGATTCATTTTAGCACTTTCGGGCATTCAACATATCATAGACAGTGTACTGCATGTGTATATGCATAGACATCTCTTACTAAGCTTATATAGATAAATTTTTGTTACATAAGTTGAAAGACTAAGATCATTACAGTCTAGCTCAGATTTGATACTAAGGGTGTCACTTGCAATTTAGGCATGTCCTCTCACACTTGGTTTAGATTTTTAAAAGCATTTAAAATTAGGAAGAACAGATGATACTAAGTTGTGTGTCTGTTTATCACATTGTTTTGCATCCTATGCTTTGCTGAGTACTTTCATACCAATCAAAAGAGGGAAAGGTACAAGGTTCTGACTATATGAAGTCAATCTTCTACTGAGATGGAATGCCCTGTGGAGGTAGTGAAGAAAAGATACAAAGAAGTTTCATAGTTCTGAGTGGCAAGCTGCTGCTCTGTGTGCTTACGCATACAGGGCTGAAGATACTTGTGCTTTACCTGCATTCTCAGTCTTGTCTGTGTAACCCTGACACAGCTCCTGGGTGGAACTAGTCCATGATGCTTCACATTCTTTTACTCATACTCTTAAATGAAGTGGCCTGGAGAATATTCTGTGTGGGATTTCATATTTCATTTCCTGATGAAATTCAGTAGGGAAATGCTATGGATAGGTAGAGAATTTTGTTAGCATATATATATTTCAATCAACTTGTAGCATAATGTGGGACTAAACTTGACTTCTGTTTAAAATCTTCATCTTAACACAGGCTGTACTTGAGAAAGCTGCTGTGTATACTCAGCTATTTGCCAATTTAGGTTCTTGGGGAAAATTTGTTTTCTGCCATAGTGATTTGAACACCATTTCTGGGATCTGTGCAGAAAGAATATCATTGGCCTAAACTTTAGAATATCTTTTAATAATTGCATTAAGCATATGTGCTTTCAAAACACAGAAGTATGAAATATATTAAAGTACAAGCTTTAATTTTTCATGTGGTTTTACAAAATACATTTTATAGGCTTCTATATTGAAAGGTTACTGAATATTATAGCAAACAGAACACATAGCATTTATTTTCATACAACTAATTATATAGTAAAGAACTGGCCTGTAGTTGTTGATTCAATTTTTTGGTTCATTTTATTGAGGCAGGATCTTAAGTACTTTTCTGTAGCCCAGGCTAGCCTTGAACTTTGGATTCTCTTGACTTTACTCCCATGTGCTCAGAAAATACATGTACCTCACCAAACCTAACTGATTAGATTTTTAGGGAGGTTCGCTGAAATAAATCTTGGAGCAAATATGCCACAAACATGTGGTGATCCAGAAGCTGTGCACTGGGCTCAGGGTATGGCTCAGTCAGTAAGGTAGTGTCAGAACCCACGTTTGAGACACAGAGCCAAGTAAAGAAAACAGCTGTGTGTCTTTTTTACTGTGTGTAGACAAAAGTAGATTCCTAGAATTCACTGACCAGTCAGCCTAACCTACTTAGAAAGTATTAGGTAATGACATACTCTATGTTAACAAAGAGGATGGTTCATGAGAAGTCTAAGGTTGTCTCTGGCCTCCATGTGTCCTCTTGCTCTCTCTCTCTCTCTCTCTCTCTCTCTCTCTCTCTCTCTCTCTCCTCTCTCTCTCTCTGTCTCTCTCTCTGTCTCTCTCTCTGTCTCTGTCTGTCTCTGTCTCTCTGTCTCTCTGTCTCTCTGTCTCTCTCTCTCTCTCTCTCTCACACACACACACACACACACACACACACACACACACACCTACATTGAGGTTCCCACATTACATAGAGGCCATCTCCATAACAGTCCACCCAATATCGTGTTGTCTCAATCCATGGTGAAATGAAGCTAGTATCTATTTCAGTCTCATTAACAACAAATGGCAGGAGTCTGGGCAGGATGTCGGCTGCTCTAGAGAACAACAATGATAAATTGTTTGTATCTTTCTTTCTGAGACATCATCCTTGACATGCCATGGTGTTGCTTCCCTGTCCCATATGTGCAAGGCAGTCCAGGTCTGTTTATAAACAGGCTTTCTTCCCCTCTTCCACCCTAAAGGGTCGGCAGTATAGAATATATTGATAGTTTTAAGCTGAACCTGTAGCACCTATAGTTGGCGGATCTGTAAGAGTGAACTCAGACCATCTGTTACAATGTTGAAATAAAAAGAAGGAAGGTACCACCCTAAGTCCAAAAAATAAAAACAAAAAAAACCAAAAAAACTCCATATTTTATCTGTAACAACTGTCTTAGTCAGGATTCTTTGGTGTGAAGAGACACAGTAACCACCTCCAACTCTTATAAAAGAAAGCATTTAATTAGGGCTTGATTACAGCTTCAGAGCTTAGTCTGTTATGGTGGGGAGCATGGTGGCATGCAGGCAGACATGGTACTAGAGAAGCAACTGAGAGATCTACATCTGGATCAGCAGGCACCAGGAAAGGCCTGGCTTGGCCTTTTGGAACCAGTGACACACTTCCTCCAACAAGGTCACACCTACTCCAACAAGGCCACACCTCCTGTTCCCTTTCAAGTAGTGCCACTCCCTGATGACTAAGCGTACAAATATATGAGCTTGCGGGGACCATTCTTATTCAAACCGCTACAACTCACAGAATGGCATGGCATGTGCTGAACTTGGCCCGGAATTGAGATGTAGCAGCAGCATCAGGCCTTGCTGGAACTATGGGTCTGAGAAAGAATGCCTGCAAAGTCTTCACATACTTCAGAGGCAAGGGTGGAAGAAATGATTTTGTTGTCGGGCTCTTTAAGCAGGCCCATTGTTCCCCTTAGCCGGAATCCCAGTCATTCTGCCTGTTCAGATCATTTTTCTTTTTCCCTGCTTCAGGTAGCAAACTGACAGCGGGCTGAAGAGTTTAAACATTTGGGCAATAGAAATTATGTAAATTTTGTGTTTTAGCAAGAAAAAATCCAACCCCCTAAGGTCTTTTAAAGACCATTAATCTAGAAATTAGGTACAAATTCTTACTTTTTCATACTAACAATGATTTCATAAAGAAAAACTCATTAGGAATTGTGACAAATAGGAAGTTCGATTGAACATTTAAATTCAGGAACCTCAGTGAGTGCCCAGGGAGATATTTACCCAGCCAATGACTCTCTGATGTTATTAAGAAGTAATTTATTCAAGAAAGTCTCCATTCATGAGTTTACATAAGAACAATATCGACTTTACAAAGGCTTGCATTCTCAGTATCTCACATACCTAATTTACAATGACTTTTGGTTAAAATTTTCATTAGGTTGGTTCAATAGCATTTGATAATTTTAAATCAGTTTTATGAGATTCCAGGTTCCCATTTATAGGAAGAGAAACTGCCGAGGAAATAAATTTTTAAAGAGCATATTCGTCTCTCCACTGAGGTCTGCATAGAAAGTCTGACATGAAAGGAAATTAACCTTTTTTATTTCCATGGCAGTCCTTACAGGCATAGATGCTGGGCAGCCATAGAAAAACAATGGAGATCCAGACTGTCAGTATTTTGTGTATGCTCATTTGTGTAGCTATTCTAGAACAAAGTTTTCAGTAAGATGCTAGATAGGGCAAAAGAAGACCCCAGAGTTTGACTGCAGAAACATCATGGACATAGAAACATAGCAGGGATAAGTCACTGCTGTGGCTTCTTGGAATAGAGAACTACTCTGTGGCTGACTAAGAATGTGAAATCAGGGTGAAGTCAGATGATGAGGAATTTTCCTTATTTAATCTGAAAAAGGTGAGTTAGCAAGAGGTTGTGGAAAATAAGCCCACCAAAAATGTATACAGAAATTAAGTTTCCTGTGGGATCTTCCTGATCTAAATGGTAATTTGGTACATCTTTGTAGGTCACCTGCAAAGTAGCACAGGGCTGAGTAAAGAATGGCATTTCCCTCAGTGTATTAACACAGCAATGGAAGATAACTACCATGTTGGCATTGTGGAAATGCCAATGAAATTCCCCCTCACACTACACTAAAGCATTCTAAAAACTTAACACTTATTTATCTAGATGTCTATGATGAAACCCAAAGAGTACAGTCTATATGCCCTTTGCCACCACTAAATTCTGACATGATCTCTTATGCAGAGGAAATGATTCTGAAATCATTATCACATATAGAAAAACACAAAGTAGATAATCTCTCCTCTGAATGCTGTTTTTCATTTACTAAGTCTTACTTGCTTAATTTTCTTTATGTATGTTGTGAAATCCCATGATTTATTTAGGAGACAGAATCCTTTGCAAACCATCATTCCGAATCATAGAAAGAGCTGCCTGTTTCTCAACAAAAGTCCTGCACTATTGAGTCCACTTCAGACGGCTGGACTCAAATGATCACCTTCTCAGTACTTAGAACTTGACCTCTGATATATAATCTAAAAGCCTTGAAACCAAAGTTACAAACCCTGTGCCATAGCTGAATATAACTTTACAGTTAGGTATGCTCTGATATCATGAGAGGCAAATTTGTAGACTGGATTGGGTGACTACCATTGTCATTATAAGTTATGCTTTGTATTTTATAGTACATCATGAAACCATAAAAGAGACATTAAACTTTAGATTTCAGTGCTTAAATCACATATTTTATTCATCATTTGGTAGTTAAATGCTTAAATACTATGGAAATTTGATGATTTGACATATGTAAGGCTGAATTACTAAGTGCAGTAAAACTACATTACACAAGTCCACCACAAGGTAGAAGAGGACCTGATTTTCTTTGGCCTCTGAAAAAGGAAGGCAGAACCCAAATCAGAGCTGATCCCTGTACCTCTAGATGCTCATTCCTACATGCTCATCAAAACCATAGTAGGTACTGACCAGAGTCATCCTGACATGTCTTGAAAATTCCTCATCATTCCTGTGAAACAGATAAATTGGGTCCTAGGGTCATCTGTACCTAGTTTCCTAGGCTTTGTAAAAATATTTTTAAAAAGTTAGTGCATCATAATGTGGAAGTCTCTGTTGGCATAGTTCAACGCTTACTATTTCAGCAACCCTGTCTGATGGCTTGCCCAGATTTTGGATCCTATTTATCTTGATTTTTAGCTTTACCTTTTTTGAAATAGAATGTTCTATTCTTGGGATGGAAGCTGGCCTTGCTTGACAAACATTTTGTGGTTACTTTTGATTTTTAAAACCGTTTTGATGGATGCCTTTGCCAGTGGGAAGGGCTTTCCACCACTCTCAGTTATCACTCCTACACCGGCAGTCACCGAGGCTTAGACTTACTTGGTTCTGACTCTAGTTCTGAGTACATGATCTTAAGCAGCCTTCACATTCACAGAAAAGCAACTTAATCTGTGTCATCTCCTCTCGGGACTGTAGAGATTCTGGGAAAGTGCTCTGACTTCTTGGGACACTCATCTATGAGCTCAGACTCCAACAATCACCCCTCCTCCAGTCTTCCGTGCCTGTGCTCAAGGTCTGACTCTCAGGTAGCACATAAAAGTTTTAACAAAGCACTTTCTCAAGGGTTATTATTAGTCTTATGTCAAGGCCCAAGAAGTGTCAGTTTCTCTTTTGTGGGAATATCAGGTTATGAAAGTAGACATTCTAAAAGTGGCAGAGAAAAGGGGACCACTACAGATGGAAAAAAGTTCAGAGATCCAAAATTCTAAAGTTCTTCTTGCTTAATGACTTTTGCATTTGGCACTGTTAACAAAACCCTAAGAATCTCAGGAGTCTAGTTGTTTTTCTTGCTACCCTCTCAGAAAGTCTACCCAACATTGATAAAAGTCTTGCTTTATAAAGTCTGCAACATATTTTCTCTCAGAACTAAGCTGATTCCATATGACTCAGACCAGAAGCATTATCCAGAAGAGGACCTGTATATTTTAGACTTCTGTGACTTCTTGTTTAGCATCCGTGCTCTGAATCTTTGCCAATAGTCACCTAACAAAGGCATTTCTGTTATTCTTTCTTCAGTTCACTGCATGCTGTTCTTGTATCCCTTAGAAACGAGCTCATTGGGAATCAGAAATCACTTCCACTACAGTTCAGTGCACTTACTGTAGATGTGGCAAAGGCTTGTTTACAGAGCTGGTAATTGGTTTAAAACATTCAAAAGAAACAGAAGCAGGGGATGTATTGGGGAAAAAAATGAGAAACAGGACCATAGAAATCAACAAAACCAAAATGAATGAAATAGCTTTAATGAATGAAACCACTATTAACTGGAATCATTTATCAGTAACAAATACTGCAGAGTGTGGGGTCTTCAGTATCCAGTGAAGCAATACTTTATAAGATAAGAATGGGAGGAAAGGGACTTGAGAAAATATATCCTGAGAGGATGACTTGAAAACAGATGATTGATTTCTTCTTTGAATCTGGGCTATGTGTAAATCATTCATTCCTTGTCTACACAGTGAAATACACTAGTATGGAAAACTCTAAACCTACTTAAGAGAGATTTTTAGTTTGGATTTAGACACCATGTTAACAGCTCAAGAATACAAGTCCCTTTTCTGAGGTCTCTTTTCTTGGTTGTGCTGACACTGGGGGACAGAAGGAAAGTGACTGTGTCCTCCTGAGTGACATCGTGTCCATTCCAGAGTGAGTCAATATATAAGCACACTTGACAGCTTCCATGCTCAAAACCAGATCTGTAGAACTACTTCTCTGAGTAGACTTCTAAAAAGCACTTTTATAATCCTTTATTTTTTTTAAAGAAGAAGCTCATGTCTTGAGGAAATAAAAACACCTTACAATAAACTCAAAGCAATAGTAATATGAGAATCAAAGGGTGCTCTGTCATAGACACACCAATATCCAGTGACACTCTCTTGCAAACATGACCCCAAAGGCACAAGGGTTAGACTCAGCAATAATCAGAATCCAGAGTAGAAAATTCTCAAGAGAAAGAACCAAAATGTTTATGTCCCAGCAAGTGTCAGAAGGAGAAAAGCAGCAAACGAATAAAGTGACATCACTACCTTCTCAGCAGAGACTGCACGGTGCCCCTCTGTTCTGCAGAAGATGGTTCTTACCCTAGTGTCTAGATCACTCCTTTCTGCAGCAGCGTAGACCTAAACAACAAAGAAATACATACAGAGAATTAAATACACTCTTTTGATTTGAGAAAGCTTTTTTCATTGTACACCTATAATTGTTTTAAAAAAAAAAAACTTGCTGTTTTTAAATAAAATTACATTTATTTATTTATTTTGTGTGTTTGTGTGTTTGCGCATTTGTGCATTTGTGTGTATGTGTGTGGAGGCCAGATGATAGTTTTTGGCAGTTGGTTCTCTCCTCCTATTATGTTGTTCCTGGGAATTGAACTCAGGGTGTGAGGCTTGTCAGCAAGTGCCCTTACCATTGGACTAGAGTTATGTTTGATGAGTGAGATTCATTAGGAGTTGTTTATGCAAATCAGTCATTGTTCTAATTGAATAGTTATTGTTCACTTGAAAGCAGAGGTAAAATTTCACAGTAGTAAAACATTGCTGCTTTGATTTATTCTCTCTACTGCTAGGGTTGGTCTATGACCTAGAATCTACTATTCTAAGCCTACAGCTGGTGAACTTGAGTCCATGGTCCAATTTCAAACAACATTCAGTGTTTCCATGGTTTATATGCGAAGAATCATCTTTGTTTTTTTTAAATGGTTGAAAAAAATCAAAGGAAGAATAAGTCTTGATGTGAAAATTTAATATTAAACTCAAGTGCTAGTAATTATAAAGTGTAACTGGAATTCAGCCACACACCTTTGTCCACATTCTGTGACTGCTTTTACACTGCAGTGACAGATATGAGTTATTGGGAAGAAGGGACCATGGCCTGCACATCTTAAAAGAACTACTACCTGGCCCTTTAAGAAAACATTGCTGACCCCTGGGGTAGACTGTAATTGATTGGAGGAATGGGACATTATGTGAAAAGATCCTAAATATTGAAGCAAGTCAAGAAATCAGGTAACTGCAGGCTTGACAAACTGCTAAAGCAGAAGTGTATTTTGTTGTAGGCTCATTTAAGATCTCATGCTTGACCATGAGGGTGACCTATATACAAATGGGATTCCTGGTTATCAGTGATAGAAAGTATGGGATGACTTTACTACCAAATTTTGATGTTTATTAAGTTCATTATTGATAATTATTCAAGATGATCCTTAATATTTGATATGACTAGCTGTAATATAGAGAGTTTATTTACTCAATACAGAGTAAATAAACATACCCCTCAAGAGTAGAAAACAATTTGATGACTATCAAATCAATTATCTATCAATCATCTATATTATCTATCTATCTATCTATCTATCTATCTATCTATCTATCTATCTAACCAAGCATCTACCAGTCTGTCATCTATCCATCTATCATCTTTTTATCTACATATCTATTAATCAACCATTTATCTTTCATCTCTATATATAATTTCTTTATATAATCAATTGTATTTCATCTATTTACTTATCATCTATCTATCCAATCAATGATCAATTATTCTATTATTTATCCATCTATCATTTATCTGTAACACGTAGAGGGTGGTTATGCAATTCAGTTCTGGGACTGTTGAGTGCTTGATTTTAAGGGGGATTCCAATCTCTCAGTCTGTTTACTGCACCCACAGAGATGTATACAGACCCAGATCCTGGTGCTCTGTAATAATGTATATTTAGGCTCTACATACAATTTGTCTAAGAAGGCTGTGGACATTTCCCACACAGAGAAAAACAGCTAATATGCATCACATGATTGTTTTTGGCCCATTTCTTGACATTTTAAACCAGTTTTCAGTCATAAGAGTGTGGCATATTTGGTGAGAGCTTTAAAATATAGATGTTACAATTTTGTCACAGTAAGATAAAAACAATTTTAAATAGCCACTGAACTTCATAAGGTATTAGATATAATACATTAACTTTAAAATACAACCCAAAGACTACTAGTTTTGAAATCATTTATGTTTGATGCTCATGTGCACGGGTATGAATAATATAAAATATTTTGATGTCTGGCCATTGAATAGAATAGTCAAAATAAGTCAAAGAAGGAGTTTGGCAACAAATCTGCCTGCCTGTTTAGCTCAAAGAGTGGGACACGTTTAGACTGAAGAGAGCAACTTGCTAGCTTATATTTTCAGGTGACTATCTTTACAAAGTAACCTAGATAGATTATCAACCACTGCCACTCTATTACACAGTTTTATGTGATTCCATGTCTATCTGGTCCTATGTAATCAATCAATTTGTGGTTTCTCTGGTCAATGGAATGACTCAATCAATTGATGATGAACAGTTTAGTTCATTGTTTAACAGAGAGCAGATGGGAGTATCCCAAAGTCCAAGTCAGCTTTTTTGGGGGTCATTTTAATGTATGATACATGTTCCTTATGGAGAATATATTCAGAAAGATGAAACTACTCTCTTATTTCAGGAATATATCAGCTACAGATGGAGGCTTTTAATTCTTATGTTGGGTTAGCAGTCACTCAATGAACCTTTAAGAAAGTCTGAATCCTAGGTCTAATTTCAGAAGTGTTGATTCAGTGTTTCATGGTGGGACAAAAATGCACTCTGGGAATATGCATTTTTTGTTATAGATTTTGTTTGAAATATTTCCCTGAGGCATATGTGTTTGATCAGTGGGTGACCAGTTGTAGATACTGTTCATGCAGGGTGTGGAATCTTTTAGATGTGAGACCTCAGTGGCAAGCATAGAGCCATGTGTGTAGACCATGAGGTTATAACCTGGGCCTAGATCCTCTATAAACTGTCTTCTCCCTGATGCTGTCAAGAGATAACCTCTCTCTGTTATGCCTCCCTGCCTTTCCCCACCCCAGCCATGATGAACTATATTCTTTCAAACCATGAGCCAAAATCAATTCCTCTACCTTGACTTGTTTCTATGAAGCACTCTACCAGGATGATGAGAATAGTAACTAAGACACTTTTAAAGGTACCCAAGTGATATGGCACTGATGTTCTTAGAGAACTTTAAAGAAATTCAAGGCTTTCTCTTTGTTTTTTAGTCACCACCTAAAAAGAATCACCTCTGGAACTCCCAAAGGCCCCTTTTATTGTTAGTGTTACCACAGGATTCACACGCACATGGCCAGATTTTTCTGCAGCCACATACTTTATGACCCAGTGGAAAGGTTGCTGCCAGTGGTATGTCCACAATCCCTAAGACACATTTGGCCAGTATATAAATGACACTTGGTGTATTTCTATGTAATTTTGAGGATGGAAATGATTTGATTTTCCCCAAGTATTTTATTATCATCATATAATTGTATACTGTAATGTCTCTAGAGAATAATCCTGGCAGATTTCTTTTCTTGGACCATACATTGCTTTGGACATCATTACCTTACATCTGTCAAACAAAACCATGAGCAGCTGTGCTGATAAGATCTGCTTCTTTTGGACCATATTAAAAGGTTTATCTTATTAATAAATGGAGGCAATTAAAGACTAACTAGTTAGCTCATCCAGCCCTTAGCGTAATGACTGATTATAAAGACACACTCAATTTAATTGTGCAAATGTAAAGCTTGTAGCTCTAAATTTGGGAAATCTGCAAGTGATTCTCATTTCCAATTCTGCATGTCAAGTCTATCAGAGCTAACTAACAAATCAACAACGTTTCATATATCCATAGGAGAAGTAGGGCCAGGGTAATATGCTGCCCTCCTACATTGGAGACATATCATTGGTAGACACAGAGAATCATAACACACTGAGTGGACACCACCCTGGGAACCAATGATGGAATATGGACTGAGGAACTGTAATTCATAGGCAGCTATAATCACAGTATGGACAAGGCTGAGAATTGTAAATATTAGAGAATCTCTCTCTCTCTCTCTCTCTCTCTCTCTCTCTCTCTCTCACCTTGTGAATGTTACCACTAGAACTTAATCAGGTTCTCTCAGTAAATACTGGAGGAATAATCCTCTGGTGTTTTCAAGGGGTAAGGAAGAATAAGAACCCTGTCGAATCCTGTTAGAGCAGTCTGCTAACAGTCTACTCTTGGGAAAAACTAGTTCACCAGAGTCTGATTTGGAAGGTTTTATCAGAGTCCAGATTACTGGAGTCAGGAGTCTAACCAGTTTTGGCTTTCTGCTTAGGAGAGGAACACACCTGATTCCAAACCCATGTGCCATCTTGTGTTATATGGTAGTTTGGGATGAGGGTAGAGATATACAAAAAACTGTAAAGTTCAGAATCAGGGTCTGTGTTCAGTAAGAGGCTTAGATAGAATCATACAATGATCGCTCACCCCACACTCTTACAATCTGTTTTACGGAAAGTCTATTGACAAAAGTTCTTTTCATCCAGTACACCCTATCTGAGTATAAAATCAAACCAAACACTAAAGCAAAACTGGAATTTCTAAAAGAAGGTTGACATGGCACAACAAACATCAGAACCAGATAATGTGGGATGAATGACCTCACAGAGAAGTCTACCAAATGATATAGCATCTGGGAACATCAGAGCAGTTTAAGAAGAGAGATGCAAAGCTTACGAAAGAACTAAGAAGATGCTATAAGTATGACAGAGCTGAAGGTGCCTTGCATGAGCTTGTTGGTAGACTAGACCTGGCTGGGGAAGGAATTCTAAATTTGAAGACAGCATGTTAAAAACCCTTCTAGATCTGTAAAGTAAAGAAAATAAAGGGTGATTAAAAAGGCAAAAGAGGAATATTTTAAGCACAGTGGAAGAACTGTAACATCTATAAAACACATGTAACACCAAGAACAGGAAGACAGAGAAGAGAAGGAACAGGGGAATTATTTGAAATAACAGCAACTGGGAATGTTCCCAAGTAAATGTCAGACATCCAACCACAGATCCCAGGAGCTCAGAGAATACCAAGCAGTGTGAAAGCCAAAACAACTACACCTTGAGCATCTTATTTTCAAACCATAGAAAAGCAAAGATACAGGCAAACACTTGAAAAAGTCAGAGTTAAACAAACAGCTTTTCCACAGAGGTGAACAGCTGAAATTTACATATAAATACATAAGAAAGTGGACTGAAATACTGAATTCTGAGGGAAAGAAAAAGTAGTTTAGAATTTCATAGTCTTTAGCATTATCTTTCAAAAGTGAAAGAGGAATAAAGACTTTCTTAGACAGCCAAACAAAGCAACCAACCACAACCACAACCACAACCACCACAACAACACAAGACACACTATTGCTGTTAGATCTGTTTGTAAGGAATATTAAACAAAATTTTAGGAAGAAAAGAACAATACAAGTCAGAACTCAAGGCTACATGAATAAAGAAAGAATATCAAGAAAGGGTAAGGGATTGGAGAGATTGCTCAGTGGTTAAGAGCACACACTGCTCTTGACGAGAAAGTGAGTTCTATACTCAGCACCCACACTGGGCATTTCCCTGCCACCTGTAACTACAGCTCCAGGAGGATTTGACCCTCTGGTCTCTGAGGGCATTCATATGCACAAACCCCCAAACACACACATAACAAAAAAATAAACCCTTTGAGAAGAAAGAATTAAGCGAGGGAAATGCTACAATTAGAAACAGTTTCTTCTAAATTATAAGAAAAATGCAATCAACAACATATTGTGTCTGTATATTAAACAATAGGCCAAAGGTCCTCATAGCTCATCAAAGAAAACACACCATAAATGACAATCTGATAAGACACCCCTGATGATGGTCTATCAAGGAAATGTGCCTCAAGGCCCCACCAGTAAGACACCACTGTATATGTAGTTGTTCTAGTTCATTTCTTTTGCTGTGATAAAATACCCTGGCAAAAAGAAACTCAGGGGTTAATTTCATCTTGCAGTTCCAGTTTACAGTCAATCCTGTGAGGAATCCAAAGCAGCAACTTCAAGTAGTTAATCTCATCACACTTACAGTCAAGGGTAGAGAGAAAGGATGGTAGACACATTCACTAGCTAGCTTGTGCTCTACTTAATGTATCCACATACAGTTCAAGAACCCCAGTTTAGGAAATGGTACCATCTATAGTGGACTGGGTTTTCCCATATCAGTTAACTTAGGTGAGACAACTCATGCTCCATAGATGTGCTCATAGGCCAAGCCAATATAGACAATCCCAAAGATTCTAGGTTGTGTCAAGTTGACAATGAAAACTAACAATCATTTCTAGAATTATCAAAATCCAGAACCCTGAACATAAGAACTGTTGGTTGGGTCATGGAGGAATTGATATTACTACTCAATGCTGGTGGGAATGTCCAAATAGTACACATAATAGCAATTTCTTACAGGACTAAATGTATGCTTACTGTCTGCCATTATGCATTGTCATAATTACTCAATTTGGAAGCAATCAAGATGTCCTTCAGTAGGTGAATGGATTAATAGATGTGATGTGTTCAGACAGTGGGTATCACTTAACACTGGGTAATAACTTGTAAAGACTAACTCCATCATTTGTAATAAACATCCTACATAGTTCTGGGGGAAATGAGTTCTGAAAAACAAACCTAATTGTTAAACTATCAACAACCTACTTCATTCATCAATTTAAAAACAGAATTTATTGATTGGCAAAAGACCTCTCAGGCCATAAAATCAGTACTGGTGTTTGTTCCATGACTGGAAACTCAGATTGGAATTAAAAGTCAGTTAAAGTTGATTCAATAAATGCTTGTCATGCTTCTGGTATGCTTAAAGTGTGTCTCAGACTCAGTTAATGTCTGCAAAAGGCACATTTATCTTACAAAAACAGTAGCATTACTGTGTAAAAATATGTCAGGGTAGAACTCTGGTGAACTCCTCTAGGGTTCAGAGGCAAAGGAAATAATATCTTGTGAATATAAATGAAGACATCCACGGAGAGGTGACAGAAATAAGTCATATAGCTCTGGTGGATGGATTATTTTGGGGAGTGATAGCCAAAGACAGACCTGTACATTTAATCCTCTTAGGTGTTCAGCTTCTGGCTAATTGCAAATCAGGATGAAGACTTGCTCAGCATCTTGAGAAGGAACACGACTATGAAAATAACGCCATTTAACGTTTGATATTGCAATCTTATGGAAAGAAGCCAAGTCATTGATACTCTGTTTCCCAGCTTGCCAGGCAGCTGGCTTGCTATTTGTCTCATTTTCTAACACTGTGCAGTAGAGCAATCTGTATTAAATGGGATCTGAGGAGAATCTTTCATGTCTCAGATGAATACCAGCGTAAGAAAATAACCACAATAACATTTAATTAAAACTTTGCTCCTTGTTTAAAATACTAACCAGTATATTACCACTAACATAAACCTGGGACTTTCCAGGCATTTTCTCTATTTCTCAAAAAAGGAAACTAGAGCTAAGAGAAGAAAATTAAAATATCCATTCAAAGTCTCTTTGCTTTCCTCCAGGAAGCCTGGCCTCAGATTTACTTCCATTCATACCAGCACATTGGTTTTCTTCATCATGGGAAGTAAAGAAAGGTACCCATAAAGTATTTTGCAGTGCAGACAAAATGAAAATTCTCGAAACAGTGGGTCAGAAAGATGGCGTAGCAGGCAAGAGTTCTTGCTGCTCTTCCAGAGGAGCCAGGTTCACTTCCTAGCACCCATGCTGGATAGTTCATAACTACCTGCAGCTCCAGGAGTTCCCCGATCTCTGACTTCCTCAGGTACTCACAGGTGCGTCCACATCCACACAATTTTACACATAAATAAATCATTTAAAAATTCTGAGGATCCCAAGAGTGGTTGAAGTAAGAAGAAATGAGAATGAGTATGTATCTGCTCTCAAGGATTGAACTCGTGATTAATGTTCAAGTAAGTAGATGGGCTTCCTCTTAGCGTTGTGTGGCATGTAGTTTTCAGCAAAAGTCACAAACAATACAGAGAACAACAAAACAACCAAAACCTACTATTGAAGACACTAGAACAGAAATAGATAGGTCAGCCAGCTAGTGAGTGGCTTTGATGTGAAGCCACAGGAAACTTACAAGCTGGGTTTAGCTAAAGGTGCTTGGTTTGAATGCCTCAGGAATTCATGTAACAGACACATGCTCTCATCTTGTGGGATAGAAAGAGGAAAAGGAGAAGGAAGAAGAAAGGTGAAAGAGAGAGGGAGATGGCTGGGATAAGGAGAGGGAGGACCAACAGCTTCAGGAACAAGGAAACAAGTCTAGAAAATGGGTCAGTGACAATGTTCACTTGCTAGCTTTCCTAAAGAGCCAACATTATAAATTGCAGCATGAGGCTGGATACCATAGAATGATGGGATGGATCAAAGGGGAACCAAAGCAAATGTGGATGGCATCATGGTGGTTGTGCTGATTTTATAGATGATCACAGATCAACTCACTGAGTTGTACATTTAATCTGGGTTGTTGTATGTTGCCTACACTGCTATAAATGTGACTGCAATGCTAATCACTGCAAAATTCTTTGAAAGCAGATGAATAGACATTCTCCATTTCTAATGACTTCAACCTCTCCCCTGAGATAGACATTTCACTTGGATCATTGGGTTCTGCCTTTCAAACAATGGAGAAAACAGAAAGGTGAGGTATGGGGCTGCTTTTGTGAATCCATATATTGTTGGGGCATATAGTTTGAGCAGTTAATTCAGTTAAAGGGCTGCTGTTGGTGGGGGTGGGCAAAGAACCAATGGGTTAATTTCTACAGTTAAAAAGTGAAAACACTTTGCTAGTCTTGGGGGTACAGAATAGTCCTGGCTGGAGAAAGAGGTGCCTATGCACCATGAGAGCCTGGATATTCTAGTTTATTTTTATCTGTACTTCTGATTCCAGGTTCTACCTTTGCTCCCCATGTTCCAGGGGATCGGGACTAATGCACGTGAACTCACAGTAATACCTTTGAAAAATCTAATTTGCATAAGCCCACCCACTGGAGAGTGTTTAAAAGGCCCAGTCAGTGAGAATAATATTGCTTCTGAAGATGAAAAGACTCCTTAAAATGTCGAATGCACTCAATAAGCCCAGCTTACTTGCTAAGTTATAGGAAATATTTCAGAGCTAATTTATAGGATTTATAGGTATGACCAACCAAGCCTTCCTATAGCTTTTTATGCTGAAAAATATCTTCATTTCTGGATTCCACAGTCACTTATATATATATGTGTGTGTGTGTATATATATATATATATATATATATATATATATATATATATACATTTCCTTTCTTCTGAGAAGCTAGCAAGCAGAAGTGAGATTTCAATAGTTTCTATTCTTTCCCCAAAGCAAATGCTTGCTCACATTTTTACAACATTCACTGATAGAAATGGTTATGTGCTCTGGATTCAAGTGCACAGATCTGCAGTATGGTTTGACTGCATACATTAAAGAAGAAAACACATTAGGTGTTTGAGTCCTAGTGACTATAACTGGCACACTATAACAGGATCGGTGACAGGGGAGCCTCAAGTCTCTCATTCCAGGAACATGGAGCCCTTCAGCCTGGCATTTTAAAACAGTTCTAAAGGAATGGGACATCTTGGATCCTGTATTCCATTTCCCTTCTGTTATTCACCCTGTTATGTTCTCATCTTGTTCGTTTCAGACTGTCTTTTGGCTTATGAGTACACAATGGGACCGAATGTTTGCTTATGCACATAGTCTCTTTGAAACAAACCCCAAATATTCACTAGATGTTTAGATGGTGAACTCATTTTCTTATTCACTTTCCCTCAGGTTGAAATCTTGAATGTATTTGAAACAGGTTATTTGAAGGTCTTTACTCTCCTAATTTTCTTCTCTCATTACCAACTTGAGAATGACCTCTGTTTAATGCCTCCAATGAGCAAACAATGAGTTGCTTGAGAATAATTCTGGGTGGGAGGTGGAGCTGCTACAGGCACTGTCCACACCTGTCCTGTTTTATCTGGAGAGAGGTAGAGCCAACACAGCACAGGCCCTACTGCCTGGAAGTAGTCAGACTACTGGAATCTAATAACTGGCACATGCACACTTGGTACCTATTATTTGGGCACGAGAAAAGGTTAACATTGTTGGGTGCACTGGATGTAAAGACTGAAATTTGTTCTCTAGGACAATCCAGGCAATGCAAATGAAAAGAAGGCAGGATGTGATGCTCAGCAGTCTGGCTAAGGCTGCAGCCTACAACACATAGGTGTCTTTTCTTTGTTAACAGGGAGAAGGAAGTAGCCTAAAGGAGAAAGCTGGGTGTTGATATCACATGACTAGAAAAGGGTGGGAAAGGTTCCTTTGGGACTCATATGCATGGATTGCTTCCAGGCCCTGACTGTGGGTGATTGTAGGGAATAAACTTAGTGGTTTTTGCAAAAACAATGCATAACTTTCCTACTCTGAGTCTGATGTGGACCTTAACATTTAAAACAACTCACAGGATATTGAAACATTAAAGGCTACCTCCTAGAGCAATCCCAAACATTCCTGTTTATTCATTAATGCTTGCAAAATTGCAGTATTAACATCTTTTGAAAATCATTTGAAGATCTGAAAGTGGAAATAGAATCAATAAGTAAAACCTAGACTGAGGGAAAGTTGTAATGAAAAATTTAGGAATTCAAACAGGAACCTCAGAGACAACTCTCACAAGTAGAATACAAGAGCTAGACGAGAGACTCGCAGGCATTGAAGACACAATAGAAGAAATGAAAACATTGGTCAAAGAAAATGTCAAATCAAAAAAAAAAAAATCCTGGCCTAAACATTTAGAAACTGTGGGACACTACAACAAGAATAAGTGTAAGAATACTAGAAATAGAGCAAGGAGAAGAACTAAGCTAAAAGGTACAGAAAGTATTTTCAACAAAATCATAGAAGATATTTTCCATAATCTAGTAAGGACACATCTATCAAGGTACAATAAGCTTACAGAATACCAAACAGACTGGACCAGAAAAGAAAGTCCCCTCAGCATACAATAAATAAAACATTACATGTTGAGAACAAGAAAGAATGCTAAAATATGCAAAGGAAAAAGACTAAGTAACATACAATGAAGACCTACTAGAATTATATCTGGCTTCTCAATGGAGACTTTAAAAGCTAGAAAGGCCTGGGCAGGTGTTCTACAGGCTCAAAGAGACCACAGATATCAGCCCAAACTTTCCATCACAATAAATGGATAAAATAAGACATTTCATGATATAATCAAAATCTAGTTTACAAATTCATCCCTATAGAAATCACTAGAAGGAAAACTGCAGCTGAAAGAGGTTAACTACACCCAGGAAAACATAAGGAAGAAATAACCTTAGATCATATGGGGAATCTCTCTCTCTCTCTCTCTCTCTCTCTCTCTCTCTCTCTCTCTCTCTCCAATAGCAAAATAATAAGAATCAACAAACACTGCTCATTGTTATCTCTCAACATCAATGGTCCCAATTCCCCAATAAAAAGACACAGTCTAACAGAATGGATGTGTAAACAGGATCCATCCTTCTGTTAGATTCAAGAAACATACCTTAATTATCTAGCATAAACATTACCTTTGGATAAAGATATTCCAAGCAAATGGACCTAAGAAGCAAGCTGGTATAGCCATTTTAATTTATGACAAAATACACTTCAAACCAAAATCAAGACTATGTGTTTACCAACAGAAAGATCCACCAAGAGGACTTTGCAGTTCTTAACACTTATTCAAACCAGGACACTCAAGCTCATAAAATCAATATTACTATAGCCTAAACTACATATTGTCCTTCATGAACTGACAGTGGGAGACTTCAATATTCTACTTTTGACAACATACAGATCATTCAGAAAAAAATTAAACAGAGAAATGCTGGAGCTAACAGATGTTTAAACCAAATGGGCCTAATGATATTTTTAGATCATTCCACCCAAACACAAAAGACTACAGCTTCTTCTTAGCACCCATGGAACTTTCTCCAAATTGATCACATACTTGTATGCAAAACAAGTCTCAACAGATACAAGAAAAAGGAAATAACCTCTTGTATCCTATATGACCACCACAGATTAAAGCTGGCTTCATCAGCAGGAACAACAGAAAGCCTACAAACTCATAGAAACTGAAGAACTCACTATTGAATGAGAAATGAGTCAAGACAGAAAGAAAAAAATTAAAATCTTTCTAGAATTGAATGAAAGTGAATATATAACATAACCAAACTTATGGGACACAATGAAGGAGCTTTGAAGAGACAAGTTGATAGCACTGAGTGCCTATGTAAAAAACAAATTGGGGAGATTTTTTTTACTAGTAATTTAACACCACACTTGATAGCTCTAGAACAAAAAGAAGAAATGACACCCCAAAAGATTAAAATGCAAGAGATAATCAAACTCAGGGCTGAGATTTATAAAACAGAAACAAGCAACCAACAATAAAACAACAAAACAATACAAAGAATCAATGAAACAAAGAATTGATTCTTAAAGAAAATCAGTAAGATTGATGAACCCTTACCCAAATTAAGTAGAATTCAGAGAAAGGATATACAAATCAATAAATGCAGAGGTAAAGACCAGGACATAACAACAGGCACTGAGGAGAGCCAGGGAACCATAAAAAGGTGTAGTTTGTTAAATTGGTAAGTCTAAAAGAAATGGATAATTTTCTCAATACCAAAGTTAAATCAAGATCAGATAAGCAATTTAAGCAGACCTATAAATCCAAATGAAATAGAAGAAATAATTAAAAGTCTACTAAAAACAAAACCAAAACCAAACAAAACTCCAAAACCAAAAATTAAAAAAAAGATGGTTTTAGTGCAGAATTTTAAATTTTAAACAGGTTTTCAAAGAAGTATAAAGACACATAAATAAAGAGAATTACTGACCAATTTCTCTTATGAACATAGATGTAAAAATTCTCAATAAAACACTAGCAAACTGCATCTAAAACACAATGAAAAGATCACCCTCCATAATCAAGAAGGCTTAATCCTAGAGTGGGGGAGATAGTTCACCATATCTAAATTCCATCACATAAACACACTATAAGACGAAACCAACATGATTATATGATAGTCTCATTAGATGCAGAAAAGGTTTTTGACATAATCCAACATCCCTTCATGATAGAAGTTCCAGAGAGATTAAGGATACAAGGGACATATCTCAGGACAAATAACGGCATTTTCCTGCTGATAACCAACATCAGCTTAAATGTAAAGAAACTCAAAGCAATTCCGATGAAATCAGGAATCAGACAAAGTTGTCCAATCTCTCTATATTTATTCAATACAGTACTTGAAGTCTTTGCTAGAGCAATAAGACAACTCAAGTAGATCAAGAAGAAACAAATTGGAAAGGAAGAAGTTAAAGTATCTTTATTTGCGGATGATCAGAGAGCATACATAAGCAGATCTAAGAATCTCACCACTATTTCACCACTATGTCTGGTAAACACTTTCAGTAAAGTAGCTGGATACAAAATTAACTCACAAAACTCAGTTGTCCTCTTACATACAAAAGACAAGTGGACTGATTAAGATGTCAGGAAAACAATCACCTTTCACAAATAGCTTCAAATAATATAAAATATCTTGGGGTAACTATAACCAAGCAAGTGGAAGTCTTCTATGATTAGAAACTTCAAGTTGTTGAAGAAAGAAATTGAAGACAATATCAGATGATGAAAAGCTCTTCCATGTTCATGGATAAGTAAAATGGATTGGTGTAGTGAAAGTGGACATCACCTCAAAAGCAATCTGCAGATTCAATGCAATCCCTGTCAAAATTCCAACACCCTTCTTCATAGAGCTTGAGAAGACAATTTTCAGCTTCATATGGAAACAAAAAAATCTAGGATAGCTAAAAAAATTCCTGACAAAGTACTGGAGATATTATTCTTCCTAACTTCAAATTGAAATACAGAGATACAGTAATAAAACAGCATAGTTATTGGCACAAAAATAGACACAGGGACCAATACAATCAAATCAAAAGACCCACACATCAATTCTCACACTTATGGACACCTAATTGATAGTTACACATTTGATAAAGGACTAATATCCAAATTATATTAAAAATCCCAACAACAAAAACCCAATTAAAAATGTGGTACAGATCTAAGTAGGGGATTCTCAAAAAAGGAACCCAAATGATTGAAAAATGCAAAAGAAATGTTCAAAATCCTTAGTCATCAAGGAAACACAAATCGGAGCCACTCTTCGATTCCTTTCATACCCTTCAGAATGGCTAAGGTCCGGAAAACAAATGTCAGCTTCTGCTGCCAAGGATGTAGAATAAGGAGAATACTCATACATTGCTAGTAGGAGGACAAACGTCTGTATATAACTGTTCTGGAAACCAGTGTGGTGGTAAGATGGGAATCTATCACTCTTAAGATCTAGCTATACCACCCTTGAGTATACACACAAAGGATGCTTTATCCTACCACATGCTCAATAATGTTCATTCATGCTCTATTTATAAAAGCCATAAATAAGCAACATAGAGGTCCCTCAACAGAAAAAAGATGTGGTACATTTACAAAACAGAATATTATCCTGCTGCTAAAGAAATCAAATCATGAAATTCTCAGGTAAATGGATGGAACTAGGAATACAATCATCTCAAGTGATGTAATTCAGTCCCAGAAAGAAAAATATATATTTGCTCATACGTGGGTATTAGCTGTTAAGTCAATGACAATGAGTTGCAGTCCATAGAACCACAGAGGTTAAATCTGAGTAAGGATTAGCTGGGTATGGTGGTGCATGCCTTTTATTCCAGTACCTGGGAGGCATAGACAGGCAGATATCTGTAAGTTTGAGACCAATCTAATCTACAAAGAAAGTTCCAGAACAGCCAGGGCTATTATAGAGAGAAACCCTGTCTTGAAAAATATATGTCTGATTAAGGATCTAGGGGGACTTAGATCGATCTCCTTAGGATAGGGATATAGAGTGAATAGCTATAGGTGGATGGGGGTAGGCTGGAATAGAGAGAATCAAGTAGACACAGGAAAGGAATGTGGGGGCATCTAAAGTTAAGGGCTATTTGAGGGATGATATGAATACCTAATTTAGTAGAAGCTTCATTAAAACATATAAATATATAAAGGGGATACAAATGAAATCACCAAATAATTGTAGAAAAAGCCCCAACTGGTCATCTATTGTCATCAAATTTAGTTTTCAGTGATGGGATTGGGTTATATATAATTGATTTGTTGGCCAAAGGAGTCCCAATTGTAACCCCAAGCAATCCAGGTTGTTACCAAGACTATTGGTTGCTCTCCAAAAACTGACAAGAAAACCCCATTGCTGAAGACAACACCTACACAATTCATTGAACATGGAGAAGTTGAGCTGGTGCCAACACAGAGCCTTCATTAGAGCCTGCTAATGTCTTTGGTACAGGTGGTAGGTACTCTGCATGCTACCAAAAGAGAAACATAAACACCATTAGCCTCTTGACCAAAATGGTGTCTTGCAGGCAAGATATGCTAGTATAATGGTGGTCCAAAGCTTGTGGGAGTAAGTGACCAAGATGTAATCTGATTTAAGATTCACTCAAACCCATATGTGACATTTCTTGGGTGACTGAGAATCTGAGACTAGATAGCTCATGAACATAATAAAAAAAATACTGTTGTTATAAAAAAACAAAACAAAAATTAACAATACAATTACTTCTAATGAGATTCTGCTATGTTCATAGATAAGATTCATTGCTAAGCCATTATTAGAGAAGCTTCCTCCTGCAGCAGATGGGAACAAATACAGAGGCCCACAGCCAGACATCATGCAGAGACCTTGAAACACTCTATCCTAAATGGTATGCTTCCCTTCAATGCCCTAATGTCTCCAGGAACCCTACAGAAGGAGGAGGGCAAAAGAGCATAAGAGCCAATGGGGATGGAGAACACAAAGAAAATAAGGCCTCTAAATCAACAGGATTGATGGACATATGAACAAATAGAGTCTGGCAGAATACACAGGGCCTCTATGGGTCTGCACCCTTGGAATCCTAGAGCTAAAAGGAAAGAAGTGGACACTTACCCCATCCCAAACACAGAATCAATCTCCAATCGATAACCCCTTGCAAATGAAACTTGAGCTTTCTCCAAGGAAATCTCACTGGGTAAACAAACTACTCTCAAGGGTAGACTGAGTGCCCAGAATGTCTGACAGAAATGAAATCAATGGCATCAACAGGGGTTCTTTGTCTCATGGTATCATAATGTTTAGAAATCAATATGGCGGTTTCTCAAAGCATTGGGAATTGATTTACCCAAGATCCAGCTATACCATTCCTGGGCATATATGCAAAGGATACTCCATCTTACCAAAGGGACACTTGCTCAACTATGTTCATAGTAGCTTTACTGATAATAGCCAGAAATTGGAGACAACTTAGATTTCCCTCAACTGGAGATAAGAAATATGTGGTTCATGTACATAATGGAGTATAACTCAGCTGTTAAAAAAGATAACATCATGAAATTGCAAATAAATGGATGGAACTAGAAAAAAATTCACCCTGAGTGAGGAAACCCAGACACAGCAAGACAAAAATGATATGTACTCACTTATAAGTGAATCTTAGCTGTAAATTAAAGGTTAATCATCTACAGTCCACAGAGCCAGAGAGGTTAAGTAAGAAGGAGGGATCAGGGCGTGAGTAAGGGGATGCATAGAAGAGGAAACAGAATAGATATCACTTGTGGACTGGGGCCAGGTGGGAGTAGGAACAAGAGGGATTAGGTGGCAGGAGGGTAGAGAGAGAGACAACTGAGATTGGGGAACATTTTGGGGTGAGTTAGAAACCTAGGGCATTGGAAACTCCCAGAAATCTACAAGGGTAGTCCTGGCTAAGAACTCTAATAGTTGGAATGTAATATGTATCCTGAGCTGGGTATCTTCTATAACCAAGCATGACTTTCACTGCAGGGATTGGAACACCAACAAATGCACAAAACCTTTAACCTAAAAACTGTCCTGCCTGCAAACTATGGCCCAGAAATTGTTGGAGTGGCCAACTAATGACCAGTTCAGCTTGAGACCCATACCATGAGAGGGAGCCCACCTCTGACACTGCCTGGAGGGCTAGGACTCAGAGGCTGGATAGCCCAGAGACTTAAAATAGACCCAAATGTGACTGGCAGAAAAAATGTAAATGAAAGGATTCCTAATAATAATCTGTTATACTTGTGGCCTAGCATAATCATCACCAAAGAAGCTTCAGCCAGCAACTGATGGGAACAGATACAGAGACCCACAAGCAAGCATTAAGAGAGCTCAGGGCATCGTGCAGAAGACTAGGAGGAAGGCTAGGTGGAGCCAGAGGAGTCAAGGGTACTGCAAGAAAAGTTTAAGAATCCACTAACCTCTTAGGCACTCACAAAGACTGACCTGACAATCAGCGAGCCTGCGTGGATCTGACCTAGGCCCTGTGTGTATATGCTTTGATGGTGTAGCTTGGTGTTCTCGTGGGACTTTAAACAGTGGGAGCAGGAGCTTTCTCTGACTCTTTTGCCTGTGTTTTGAACCCCTCTCAACCTACTGGGTTATCTCATCCAGCCTTAATATAAGGAGAGGTGCCTAGCATTATTACAACTTGCTATGCCATGTTTCCTTGGTATGCCTGAGAGTTCTGCTCTTCTCTGAAGAGGAGTGGATCTGGTGGAGAGGGGAAGTGGGCAGAGGGACTGGGAGGAGAGGAGGAAGGGGAAACTGTGGTTAGGATGTATTATATGAGAGAAGAATAAAATATCTTAAACTATTACTTTAATAATATTATTTAATGTTATATGTTTATTATATATGGTATATAACATAAACATATTATAACATTTAACATTATATCAATATTATTGATATGATATAATTATAATAACATTATTATAAACCATACTTCTTCTAAGTGCATTTATGTGTATTGTTGTGTGTACATGCATGTCAAGACATGTATGTGGAGGTCAGAGAACAGCTTGCAGGATACACTTCTTCCCTTCCAGCATGTGAATTCTGGGGCTTGACCTCAGGTCATTAGGTTGGAAGACAAGCGTCTTTACTTACTGAGCCATCCTGCCAGTAGTTTTGAAAATGGATGCTTCTTTGGGGGCATTTTTAATAGGGCTTTTGTTTTCTCCTAAGATTAAGTATGAGTTGCAGAGGGTTTTGTATATGGAACCCCTCTCGGGACTTTCCACAGTTACTCTTCAGTGTTGGCCTATTCCATGGTGTTATTCTGCTTTCCTTTGGAAAAAGAAAAGAATAGAAACACAATTTGGGTTTTAAAAATAAATGTGTTTCTATATTTCTATGTCCAGTGTGATGAGGAAATGGATTTCTTTTAGAGTGCCACAATTCTGTAACAACTGGAGCTAAAGTATAATCCCTCTCTATCCGAATGGTCTTTCTTTCCCTTCATTCCTATTGTATTTCTTGTTTTCTTCTACTCCACCATTTGCTTCACTTCTTCAGACTGCTGCTAACCTCGAATTCTTAACCTATGAACTGGAATGAAAATATTTAAAAATCATCTGATAATTTACTAATATTTTGATAAATACACGGAAAGAATCATATTTTATCTATTATATTAATATTCAGTTTATTTTCACCCATAAAATACAATCTTGTTTAATACCAAGATATTGTTTCCTGTTGGAGACTTATTACAGAGACAATGGGCTTTTTGCAGTGACCCATACTCACTCTGGGGGATGGACAGGTAATTGAAGTGTTCAGATTTTAAGAAAAAAAATAGAAATGCATCTCTCGCCTAGACAAACATTTACATGCATTTTAATATATTTTCATGGTGTTGTGTATTTGAAATACAGAGCTAATGGAAACTCAAGTTGCAGACTGCTTTGCTCTTTTCACAAATTGAGGGCATAAGCTCTGTGTTTAATTCTGATTGGCCCATTCTTTTTCTTATACTGGCATATTCTTTTGACCCTAGGAACAAATTTTGACCTTCATGGCTTCTTTATTCACTTTGACATTAATTTTGATTCTTTATTCTTAACAGGATTTCCATTGTACTTAATGAACAATAAAGGGGCCCTGGAGGCCCAAACAAACCTGTGAAGTGCCCATGAATTTTAACCAAAGAAGGCAGCACTCCATGATTAAAAGCTTTAGATTCTCAAAGAACAACATGATTAATCCAGTACCACAGTGCTGAGTGGCTTCACACTGCTTTCATTTGTTGGTATTGTTACTTTCTTCCATTATATTTGATTCACTGGGATGATGATTTCAGCTCCCACAGTTCAAAAGAATATATCTTCCACCATTGCAAAAATGTCTTAAGGATTTCAGGAATTTTAGCACCACTTCTGTCTGTCCTTGTGACAAAGGTTGCAGGCTATGGCTTTGAAGATTGAATCACCTAAACTACACACCTCAGGTTCCAGAGTGGAGAGGACACAAACCTTCAGTTTGTGCTTGGTCGAAGTAAGGGAAGGTGCTTCCAAGTTTCCTATCCTGCTTTGGCTTTTATCTGTCTGCCTTTAAAACTCTCTGGGACCCCCTTATGGTTGCTTGAGAGACCTTCCCACAATTAAAATCAAAAAGTCAACATGACAAAATTTAGTTCTATGCTTTGTCCCCTGCTTGCTCTTCTGCAAACAAGGGGAAAACTCCATTTCCTGCTATCCCAACAGTATTTGCTTGGGTATCTGAGTTGCTAGGAGGATCTTTCTGTGCTTCCCTTGCCTAGCTATTAATTTTTATGATTGTTATTCTCCCAGAAGATTAGCGAGTTTCTTTCACATCATTCTGTGCTATTTATTTTTCTTTCTTTTTTTCCTCTTCTCTTCCTCCCTCCTCTCTCTCTCTCTCTCTCTCTCTCTCTCTCTCTCTCTCTCTCTCTTTCTCTCTCTCTCTATTAGACAAGCTTTTTACCCTGCAGCCCAAGTTGGCATCAAACACAGGTGAGATCTTTCTGTCTCAGCCTCCCCAGTACTAAGATTCCAAGTTTGTGTTACTATTGCCGTAGCCCTGTATTGTATGTTTACATTCATGCTTTGAAACTAGGGGTCCAAGTTAACTGCAATAAAGAATCTTGGCATGAGCACTGAGTTCTGGTTTGACTTCTGTTTTGACGGGATCCAAAGTTGTTGGAGATAAACTGTAGATGGTGGAATAGATGTTTACATAGTCAGCTTCCCTTTCAAAATGTCACTTTCGACACAACAGATTCCTTTTGTTCCATTAGGATAGCTGTCAGTAGTAAACTGAAGATTGCATGCTGAAGGGTCTGCTTATGCTCTGATTGTATGACCCGTGACTGCCATTGAGGTAGGAATATCATACTTCTCTTATATGCTGTGATTCATTTCTGAAGGAAGGTGAAGGCGTTTGGGCCAGGGACAGTAAGCCTCTGATGTTTGTAGTAAGTTAGCACAGACAACAGTCAGTCTCACGCTTTTCAGTGAGCCAACTGACTGAGGTGAGCTGGGAACCATCTGATTCCCATTGTCCTCCAATAGTCCTCTTTGCTGGCAACTAGACATTATGGGGTAAATAATGAACCTTTGACCTTGTTCCTATCTATCTTTGCCTCAATTCAGCTACTGATAGATATTCTCTAGTTCCCCTTATCACACAGTATAGACGACTTTAGAACTCAATCACCGTCATAATAGTTTGAAAATAACTAAGGAGGTATCCTTGGACTTTTAGCAAAGCTCATGCTAATGCTGTATGGATCTCCTTCTGGCTTATGAACTGTTGTGATAACCAACCTGTGTTTGAGTGTGTATGATTTTTTATTTTTTATTTTTTTTAGATTTGTTTTTCCTTGTCTTTTCATTCCTTTGGGGGAAAAACTGTGAGGAAATTGTAGCTGACCAGACCAGACAATTCATCTTTAATATTAACTTATAGCCACTTGTTATTGAACAACCACAGAGAAATAAGCAGAGATTAATAAATGTTGCTGGGTTTCATGGTTGTTGTTCTCGGTTAGGCCCTTCCTTACAATATTTTGAGTGTTTGCAGCAGCAGCTGCGCGCTAAAATGAAAGGCTTTTCAAGCTCACCTCTCGGCCCCTGTCATATTTCAGCTAAGCCTGCCCGAGGACTTCCCTTCTCTCTTTGATGGAAATAATAAAGTATGATGAGTTTGCAATAACAGCTTTCGTTTCCAGCACCATGTGATTTCTAAGACGCAGAACAATAGCTCCTTGGAGTGCTGTGAATAGGACCCTCCAGACTGCGGCTGAGACGACAAGACAGAACCGCGTTTTGTTTGCACCAAGTGCAGCAAGGGTCATGGAAAGGCATTTCGACATTGAGTTGCCATGGATGCGTGTGAAGCTGTCTTGACACTCTTCTTTTCCAGCAAGTGGTTAATGTGCACTCCAATTAACACATCAGGAAGCAAAGCTGCCAGGTCAGAAGATCACCCGGGGCTCCCAAGGCTTCTTTGCTATCACACCCTCCAATATTGCTGATCTAGGGCCAAGTTTCTCTTCATTTAGGATAAAATATGCTTCCACAGACACCCCTTGCTCTGAAGATCCTGCCCACGGAGACGGGGATGGTTCCACTGTGACAGGATTCTTAGGCACATGAGCTTCCATCTGGTAACTACACTTACTGACTTATCTGCCATGATGCACAGTGATTAGTCCACTGTACAACAGATAAGCAGCCATTGCTAGGAGCTAGGGAGTACCAATAGATCTCAGCTGGCATACACACCCATTCCCATGTCACAAGGTCACCAGACAGTTCAACAGTAGCAGCCACTGTTGGCCTTTCACTCCCTAAGAAGTCAGGAGAGTTTCAAATATCTGTGAACTGGAAACATTATATATTAGCTTCAGAGGGTGATCTCTTCTCAGCCTTTCCTTGGTATGGTTTTTCTCTCTTGCATATTACAACATGAGAAGAGTTTACATCTGCTGATTTATCTGATATAGTGGGTGCTATTGGAGCTTCCCTGATGGACACACCTATCAGCCAGGCATATATACATACATATACATACATACATACACACATACATATAAACACACGTACATGTATACATATATACATACACACATACATACATTCATGCATGCATACATACATACATACATACATACATATGAGGAAGAAGATCCATGAATAACTCACAGCTGCTCTTCTCCTGAATGACCACCTCTGGATCTCAAACAAGAGATGGCTAGAAGATTACTTCTTACATCTAAGTCTTATCCCAGAAAGATGCTTACCCTCCAGAAAATGACAAGGGAACAAATTGGTATGAAGGAAGGCTCTCTTATCAGTACGTAAGATGTTCCAGAGCTTACTATGGGATGAAGATGAGGCAGATCTTTAGCTGAAATGACTTCTTTGCTCAGCTACTTCCTTGTGCTCTGTTTCCCTTAGTTCCTCCTCGCTTCCTCCTACTGTGCTTGCTGAGATCCTACACAGGAATCCACCTCTGTTTCAACCACTACATCAAGAGAATTGGAACTCAGACACGTGCTCACTCAACCTCCTATTGTGGTACACTAAGTGTCATAGGCAGGTATTGATCTACTGTGTATTGTTTACCATAAAATATTTTACATGCCTTGAAGGAGAATGTTTATCACAGCTTTGTACATAAGAGTCTAAACAAAACACCCAGATGTCCATTAACACAAGAATAGAAATACAAACCGTGGTGTCCTCACAAAATAGACCCCAGACCAGCAACCAAGAAACTGCACCACAGTTGTATATCCAGTGGAATAGAGGGATCTTCCAAAATACTACAGAGTGAAAGAGGCCACTCTTAACAAAGGAGACCTTTTATGACTCGATTTAAATGGAAGTCTAGGCCAGGCCAACTGCCTTCCAGGGTAGAAGTCAGGTCAATGATCGCCTCAGAAGAATTTCAGTGGAAATGCTGGGGGTGCGTCAGGAGGGAATTTCAGGGATGATGGAAATGTTCTGTCTGATTTCACTCATCAACTCTGATTGAAGAACACATTTAAGATCTGAGCAGCTCACTGTATGTAAATTATACCCCAATTTTCAAAAAGCAGATGTAGGAAGCATAGTGGTGTTTTCTCTTTCTCTTTCTCAAGTTTTGTTAGTTTGCTCATCAACTGTTTTATGTAAGTCATCTCAAAGTCCCAGACACAGACAAGGAGATGGGCTGCACCACTTCAGCATCCCTGTGGGCCTGCCCCAGGGCTTGGCATTTGGCTTGAACTTATTTCAGGTTACCTTTGGATCACATTAGGTAACCACTAGGGAAATCCAGAAAAATCTCCTATTATTAAATTATTTATGTAATCATCCTTGAAAAGTTTTTTCAGGACATGTAACATGTAGCAGATTGTGAGGATTGAAGGTTGGAAAACTGGAGATAAATTGTGTGTGACTTTATCCATAGAAGACATATGAATCACCCTGAGACAATAGCAGATTTGAATAGGTGAAGATTAGGTCCCTTTTCCTCTTGGGTCTAGGGGAGAAAGGACTACACAGGTTATTGCAAACCATTGTGACTAAGCTAGAAATTAAGCACTAAAAGCCTCCACAGTGACCAGCTGAGATATCTACTTTTTCAGAGCAGTTCTGACCAGGGAAAAAGGCTCTTGCCAGGTTCAGAGGTCTGGAAACATGGTCCTGAACTTGCAAGTTATTGTAATGTGCCAGACATTCACCAACCCTCCCAAGATGGGCTTTGTGTTCTACCCTTTGGCTTTAGCCTTTACTTACCACAATCAGGAAGGATGTTTGAAAGAAGAAGAGGTAAGGGCCAGGAAAATGAGATATGATTTTCAGAGTTTGACAGGATGGGTCAAGACCAAATGAAGAAAATGTGCATGAGACAAGTTTATTCACTTTGAAGTTCCTTTAAATACTGCAAGGCTGAGGGCACTTTAGACTTAGCAACATAAATATTTTATTAAAGAGCAAACAATTCACTGACTAACCTGACTGGAAGAATCCCTATCATGAGAACAGTGACAAATTATTTATATTACAGGCTATGTTGTTTTTACTGTAGTTCTTCTTCTCTATGAATTAAGGAATCACATGGCTCAAAAGACTGAAAACACAGAAAACACCACCGTCAAGCTCTTGAAGTCATCTGAAGTTAAATAAAAGAATTCAGACATATTTTTACAACAAGGGTCTACATGCTTATATTTGACTTCATAAGAATCTGAAGTCTAACATAAGCCTGACATTCTTCTGGTGAACATTTATTCAGAACTTGAGACATTCTCCACAGAGATGAAGGTGTACTTGTGAGTTCTAGGTGAGGACATGGTGTTGTTCTTCCAATCAAGAGAAACAATTCGTCTCATTTGAAGGTTCTTCAGCTATCAAAACAGCCTTGGCATTTTCTCTGTTTTATCTACGAAAAATGTCCATACTCTTAGAATATAATAACGTCTGGAAAATAACTAACTATTAAGACTTTCTAAAAGCAAAACAAAACAAAACCAACCAAGTTCCACCAGTTAATGTAAACTGTGAAATATGTTATTTGCAAAGGGAACAAGAACAATCTGGATACAATATACCCACACTGAAAATGTGTAAAAGTTGAGGATGCCATTTTGAAGGCTACACTAGGGTTTATTTCTTCCCTACCCTAGAAAACACATTTAAAAAAGAAGTCAAAGCTGCTTGGAGGAGAATTCACAGAGTTGCTTAGACAACCATATCAGATCTAGACTTGTACAGATTTACGTATATAAAAATGAGCCTCTGATTTATATTGTTTAAATAGATAATAGCCACAAAATATACATTATTTAATTAATACATAAGATAATCTTAATCTGGCAATGGAAGAATAGATGAACACAATGGAAGTTTTCTCAGCTATGTAAAAGAACAAAGTTGTGTCATTTGCAGGAAGAATGGATACAACTGAAGATAATCTTATTCATTGTCAAATCAAACAAGTAACAGAAAGAAAATTACCCTGTTTTGTTCTCATTTGTGGATGTAATATTTTTGTATAGATACATACAATTACACAGTATATATGTTATATGTATAGGACACACACATAAAAACATATATGACATAAAAACAGAAATAAAACAGCCTAGACAAATGAAGGAGACTAATGGGAAGGAAGATAGAAGAGAAAAGAGGTTTGATGAGAGATGTTATTCAACATATATAAATACATACATAAAAATGATTTTTATATTGTACATATATGATAAATCCTATGTATACATGTATATGCACATATATGTGCGTGTGTGTGTGTGTGTGTGTGTGTGTGTGTGTGAATTTTTCTAGGTAGAATTGCAAAAGACCCAATTGGTCAATAGTCTATGATGGAAGAATCTTTTTTCTTAGTTATTTTCCTATTGCTGTGATAAGACACCATGATCAAGGCAAGTTATAGAAGAAAGAGTTTTTGGGGGGATTGGCAGTTTTAGAAGGTCAGTTCATGACCTTCATGGTGGAGAGCATGATTGCAGAAAGGTAGGCATGGTGCTGGAGCAGTAACTAAGAGCCGACATCATGCAACACAATCATGAGGCAGAGACAGCTAACTGGGCTTTTGAATTATCAAAGTCTTCCCCTAGGGACACATTTTCTCTACAAGGCTGCACTTCCTAATCCTTCCCAAACAGTTCCAGCGACTAAAGAACAAACTATTCAAATATATGAGTTTATGTGGACCATTGTCCTTCAAACCACTACACATTTCAATACTCTAGAGGGACTACAAACCAGTTTTGTTTTGTTTTTATTTGTAAGTAGATGAACAAGAAGAGACTATGTGGATCGCAGTGGTTCACAGGCTAACCATACATCCAGTTGAATTGAGAATTAATATTTGGAATTATAAAACACCTGTCTAGGTTGGAAATTTTAAGTATCCATTTTCAAAAAGAGAATATTGGCAATGGCTCATGGCATTGAAGTTTTTGTGCTGTGTACAGAAATACATTCTAAGTTTCCTTTCAACATATGGTTTGATTTTAATGTTAGAAAGAACACTCATGGACAGTGATGTTTGATTCCACAACTTGGTGTGAAGCTGAATGGTGGTGGGGGGGCACAAGTGAATAAATTCTAACAGATTGCTGTAGATGTATGCATTTCTTAGTAATTATTATTCTTTCTTATTAAATAGCCCAACAAACTTAAAAAGATACAAATGACATACTATGTATTCTAAATTCAAGGAAGGAACAAAAATACTGCAAGCATCATTGATAATCCTGGGGCTGACATGGAGCCTTATTTGCTCTCCTTCTCTTTGGAGCCCTCCTTCATTATATCTGTGGGTAGACTCTTGACATGCAGGTAGTACTGTTTGGTACACATGTGAACTTTATATGATTAGATCCACATTATAGATACCTTTCGGTCTTATTCAATATTTCATGAAGAGAGCAATCATGTTTCTAACCTTGTCCCCATTTAACCTTTCTTTAGTAATTTTTTAAAACAAGAAGCTTATATAGTTTATATCATCCAATATATAATCCAATATGTAATATATTTTTTCAGAATAATCATAGTCTTGTGGATTATGATTTTAGAACATCTGTATTCCTCCCCTAAAGAGCTGCCTTCCATCTTCATTTCCCTCTTCCACAGCAAACCAAAGGCAAGCATTAATCAACTTTCTGTCAGTATAGATGGGTACATTCTGGAAACTTCAGAGAAGCACATGTACACATTGTTTGGCCTTTTGTGTCTAGTGCCTTTGACACTAGTGCTAGTTTCAAGGTTGAGCCATGCTGCAGCTCACACCAGAGCTATGTCTTCTCTCATTGCTGAGTCACATTTGACACAACCATTCATTCACCAGTTGATAGACAGTTGGACAGTTTTCATTTTGGCCTATTATGAGTAAGTCACTGATTTTCAGGGCTAAGGGTTTTTGTGCAGGTTCATATATTTTCATTTTTCTTGGAGTGGAATTTGTAACGTCAAGGTGGTAACTCATGTTAAACATTTTGAAAATGCCCAAATGGTTTTTTAAAGGGGCTGCACCATTTAATAGTCATATTATGAATGTGTAAAGGTTACAATGATCCAATTCTCTGCTAACTTTATTATTTTCCATCTTTTTTGGATGACGTCCATCCTAGAGTGTGAAGTGGTATTTCAGTTCTGGTTCATCTCACTTTTCACTGTTTTATTTTATCATATTTTCACCTGTGGTAATTTTTTTTAACTACTACTGGATACATTGGTTGTTTAAGTTCATAAAATAATCTTGTTGCTTATGTAGTTTATATAGCTTGCATAGTTTATATCATCCAATATCTAACATATCCAATATATAAGTACATGGGCATATTTAGAATACATATTTAAAACTGAATCTTCTGGGTGGTAGATTATAGAGATTTTGAACTTCACAAAAATTTTGACAGTTTTTTTAAAAGTGAGAGTTTGAATAAATATAAGCAGATTTAATGTTTAGGAGTTAGATGAATAGCAAATGTTTGAATGTGCTCAATACAATAAATTGGATTCTTTCACTCAGATGCCTGAGGCCTGTGTGCCACTCCTACCCTTGCTTTGACTGAGGCTCTTAGTGTTTTCAACAGGGCTCTTTCTTTCCCATCATTCACTTTTCCATGAGTTTTGTTTTCAATTTTCTTGGATTGCCTCAAATTAGTGCTTTAATAAAAACCTACCAAGGGACAAGGTTATACTTTGTATCATCCTTTATTAATACCCGAGAATAGCATTGCAGCATTAAATAGTATGAAAGTTTCCTGCAGACTGTGATATAACTGGCAATTGGTATTTGTGCAACTAAGCCAAGGCTATCTAAACACAATGAGCAGATTATGGAAGGGCAGGCGTCTTTGTTGGGCTGTCTCAGGAATTGATCCACAACAGTATTTCTCAACCTATGGGTCAAGAACCCTTTGGGGGGTCACATATCAGAAAGCCTGCATATTAGACATTTACATTACAATTCAGAATGGTAGCAAAATTAGTTATGAAGCAGCAACAAGATAATTTTATGGTTGGGAGTATTAAAGCACTGCAGCATTCAGAAGGTTGATAACTACTGCTGTTGATAATCACTAGGATCTCTGCCTCATGGAGGCCAGTGTGCAGGCAGCAGAGTCAATAGGAGCATACCTCTTCCCAAAGATACTATGAATACAGATGTGGACAGACACATTTTCCCAGAAGTAAATAGATACAATTTGAGGTTTACAATTTATCTCTAATTTTTCAGTATTGGAAAGTATGTGGCCACAAACTCCAGTTTGGGGAGCTCCAGGCAAATATGAGAACTATTTAGGACCAGGTAAAAGAACTACCATATCTCCAGAATCAACTTGAAATCTGCAGGGCAGATCAATTATCCCACAGAGGCAATGCTTGTGAGTGTATCTTATGAATGGTGGTATGGTTTCTTGGGCTATACTAGTTATATCTCTATTGTACTGGTAAAAATCTCTAAAACAATTTAGGGGAGGAAATGCTTATTTTAGCTTAAGAATTATTGTTGGCTCCTTGAGGAAGACAGGACTAGAAATCAAGCAGGAACTTTAAGCAGAAGCTATGGAGGAAAGCTGTTTGCTGACTTACTCATAGGCCCATACTCAGCTAGCTTTCTTAGATAGCTCAGGACAACCTGCATAGGCTATGGTGTTGCCCACAGTGGGCTGGGCTCTCTTGCATCAATTAAGAAGACAATCCTAGACAGACATACCTAAAACCAATCTGATTTAAGTAATTCCTCAATTGAGATTTTCTTTTCAGATAACTCAAGGCTGTGTCAAATTGACAGTTAAAGTTAGCCAGGCTAGGGGCTATCTTCTTTATGAAATATATCTGTATATGATACATAAAACAACATTGGAGACTGTAGAACTTACTTTTTTCAGGAAAAAAAATGTTGTTATTACTGACTTGATTATGTTAATATCGACCTTAGTACATATAAAAGAGGAAAAGGCACAATGACACGTCCTGCTAGCAGATATCAGCCTCAGTGAGCAAACAGACTCACCCTCCCTTGGTTTTATTCTGTGGAAGATAATGAAGATGAGTACATTCTGGAAATGTAGCAAGCTTATATTTATTAAACCATTTAGAAAATGAAAAACTCACCACTCTTGGATATCAAGAATACATAAAAGTGTGTAGAGTGATTTCTGAGCATCCACATTTCACCAGAGTGAAAAATATCAAAAAATAATGGTTTCTTTGGCTATAACATGTCTATCAAAGATGAAGAAATGGGAAATCAGTTTCAGCCTAGCAGCTAAAAGTCCAGGATTGAAATATTTAGCCTTGAAAAGTTATGGACTATCACAAGGAAGGTGAGGTGCCTATAATATTTCAATTCAGTGACTCTCAAGAGGGGACCCGCACAGTAATAGGCAAGAACATAGTTTGTAGCCTGCATGCCCCTCTTTTTATTTCAGTCATTGAACCAAATGGAATGAGGCTATTGTAATACTTTTGAGAAGATCAAATCTCAAATAAGAGAGCTCTAATATCTCAGGATAAATAATCATGACATTTAAGGATGGTATCCTGGGCTTTTGGGTAGTATGGTCAATCATCTTGGATACTCAGAAACAAAATTACAAAACCAAAAATATTTTTCAACATGTAATAAGAGAAAATCAAAATGTACTCCTGACCTATCTAAGCTATGGACCTTTACTTCCAGAACACCATATATAATACCAGACAGCAGAAAGGAATGGCAATAAACCTGTGTGGTTTGGCATGCTGTTATGTATTTCTTGTTGCAATTATTCTTATTCTTGAGTCATGGTGAAATGAGTTTTTAAAAATATTTAGACAGTTTTGTGTCACTGGGAGAGTAGTTCATTTATTCATTTAGTTAACAAGTACATAGAGAAGAGCATGCTGACTACATACACTAAGATTTGTAAAAGAAGGTGTCTGCATTCAAAGGCTTTATAGGATCCTGAAGGTAGACAAAAGTAAGGATGGTGGAAATAAAATGTTTCAAGAAGCCACGAACCTGCTGTGGATTAGATAGGGTGATGAATGTGACCATAGAAGTGACCAGAGCAAGGTCTGGTGGAGTCAGTCAATTTGAGCATTACTAGACTAGACACTGACCATCCCTAGCTATTGCTGTGAAGTGGTGAGTGTAGATTTAAAAAAAAAAATGCTTTTACATATTACAAGCTAGTACAGTTGGAAGACTCCTGATGAACCAAAATACTTATAAATGATGTTTGGAGCTAAACATATCTGTTCTCCATATCCTAACCCTGAAACCTGATCCTGTAACCTAGGAAAGTGACCACACTGCTGATCAATATTGTCCCCTATAGTAATGGAAAAGTACCCAGGATCTCACTTTTTTATAGAGCCATGAAAAGAAAGGGTCAGCAGAAATAGCACAGTAGAGCTTGCCACCAGGATAGGAGACCCACTGAAACATTTGACATTATGCACATCTGCTCAACGGCAAGTCATTTGAAACCAGTTGAAAACTGAAAATGATCAGACTTATGGAAGATAAAAATCAGTATGAGTTTTAAAAATATGTTTTGTATGTTTGTTTACATTTGAGAGCCAGAGACTAAGGCTTAGAGCCATGGTTTCAGGGAAGAACAGTTTAAAACATGGCACCTGTGGAAGTGCTGGGTAAAAAGTATACCTCTGGGTTAAGACTGGGCTAATCATCTGCATCATTATTCATTGACAGGTTATCTGATCCCTGGCCAAATGTTTTGGTGACAGAAGATTGGCTTTGGAATTTGGTAGCTAAGTTTTGTCATTAACGTTTGCTTTTGAAATTCTCTTTAATTTGCCCAGAACACACAAATGTGTTGAGAACAAATGTAAAAGAGTGTTTGTATAAAAAAACAGCGGTGGTGTGTGTATTCTCATAGAGGGTGAAATGGCGTAGATTTCAGAGAACAGGAAACTATAGGGACAGAGGTTTTCTTATGGCAGGGGACAGGTCCAGAAAGCTGCCATGGAGGCTTAGAGTTTAGCTTGGAGAAGTCAGGGGGCAAATAGGATTGGGCCTGGAGAGAGGAGGAACTAAACAGAAAAGGGAAGGGCAGCAATAAGGACTTGGGCTGTGAGATAGATAAAGGCGGGCCAATGAACTTGGACTCTGCTAGTCAAATCCAGGAATTAGGCCTGAACGTAAGGCGAGGTCAGTCAGACATGCTCCAGTGACTTTCTTTATAAAGGCAAAAGTGGAAAGTGGAGTGCTTTTGTTTTTCTGGCAGCCACAAGGGGGTTGTTGAAAAGCAGGCAGGCTGTTTGAGACACATGGTTCCCTGAAGGGCAGGTAGAAGTCATTAGCACAGGGCAAATCACTTACTTTTCTGGGCTCAATTTCTTCACTCAAAGTCCAAAACTGCTGAGGTCATAACCTCAATAAGACATACAGCTGATGTTTTAGAGCAAAGTCCCCCCCTGAGTACCACATAAGGCTGTGGCCCCTCAGTGACACCTGCTTCTAGTCAGAACATCCTGGATCAATATTTTATCACAGCTGGTCATAAATATTCCATGAAAGAAAACCCAGGAAGTAATACTGGATTTGGATAATTTTTCTAGCCTCGAAGTTAAGGCAGCGATTTTCATTTTCAAAGCATCTAATCCAGTTCTTAATTATGCATGAAGAGGGATGTGACTGAGATCATATTTAACACTATCAAGGGTTGTAGTGATGGGAAGAGACAAAGCTAAATGGCAGGGGAACATGCTAAGGGCTGAGTGACACAGCAAAGGAAACCAAGCAACCCTGTTTCAGGTGACGTATGGTGAAGCCCTATTTACTGGGAGAACCCTGGTTAGAAAACAACTCTGCATATAGCTACTGTGGGAATGGTCTGACTAAATTTCTTATTCCGTGTTCACACATAACTGTTTGGCTTTTGGGAATATTGTTAAGTAGGTTAAATTCTAGTTCTGGAAGTTTCCTGTCAGTCCTCGCTTAAGTCTGACTTGCCCTATTCTCTACAGTCTTTTGTCTGTGGGTGCTCAAAAAGCTTGAGAAGTCTCAGATATTCTGTCTTCAGGGAATTATGGTCAGCATATGCCTTGACACTTTGAGCAACCCCCTGCAGTAGCTCTTAGCTTAGAATTTATATGTTTAGACAGAATAAAATGTCAAGATCTCCAGATTCTAACTCATGGGATTATGGTGAGTCCCTCTGCAAAGGTCATAATACCCATTCCTTGTCACTCAGGGATAAATGGAAGCCACTTCAAGTTCATGTCCTGGGGATGCCCTGAGCAACAAAACACAAAACCAGGGTATAGTTATTCTATGTCATGCCTTTGTAAAATTGTTGTGTGGGGTTATAAGTGCACACATATTTGTGTATTTGTATGTGCACGTATGTAGATGCCAGAGGTCATGTTCCCTCAATTTCTCTCTATCTTCTTTATATATTTATTTATTCATTTGAGAAAGAGATGGGAGAGATGAGAGGGAGGGGAAAGTTTTTCCTGGACCTGGAGCTCACAGATTCTGCTAGTCTGGTTAACTAGCCAACCCAAAGGAACTTCCTGAGCTCTACTTCCCAGAACTGAGATTCTGGGTGCATATTTCATTCAGATTGTTTCTTAAGTGCTGAGAATCCAAATTCAGGTTGTCATTCTTGCATTGTGAACACTGTGCCAAGTGAGCATTCCCTTGCCCACTTCACAGTCTTAAATTGGCATTTCTGCCTGACAGTGAAGAGTTTTAGATGATATATCTTCTTTATGTTCAATCACCTATCCTTCAGGGATTGATTGAGTACCTGTTCTACAGGTACCTGCCAGATGTAGGGGTTGCATACTCAACAGCACATCCTCTGCAATCTAGGAGCTATGAAGCTGAGATTTGCTAAACCATGATTGTAGTAAGTGTTTGACGATGTCCCATGAGAGCTGGGTCTCCCTTCCAAGCCGATGTGGAGAAGACCGAAGTGCGGAATTGCCAAGAACTCAACCTGATCCTCCACATGTGTTATCCTTCTCCACAGTGTCCATTCACCAGGGAGAAGGATGGGACTCCAGAGCATTTCCATCAGGAAGAACCCAATCCTGTCAGCTACTAGAATCCTATAACCACTCAGTGAGTGAGCAACATGGTACCCTGCTGCCCTGAACGCTTCCTTGTGCTTCCAGAAGAGACCACTATCCCCAGAAGACTATTCATAAGCCTGGGAAGATATTTTTATTTTGGGCTTGTTTTTGTAGCTGTTTTCAGAGAGGAGCTTTCTCTGAGTGTATTGGCTAAATTTCCCAAAATGGACCCTGATGTCCAGTAGCGCCAGTTCATGTGCCTGTCACTAGAAGTTCTGAAAGGATGCAAACAACTCAAATTCCATCTGACATATTTTAAACCACGTGGTTTGTTGACATTCTCCCAGCTGTCGGGGTGGAAACTGTGAACCTTTCCAAAGTCAGAACAACCCACTGCATGTGAGTGAGTCAAGAAGGCCAGGAGGAGTACTCGCCAGAAATTTGTGGAGTCAAGAGGAGGCTCTTGTTGGAGCTTGGAAACCAGCTACTCCAGTAGAGATATCCACACATCAGTGATTTTATAGATGATTGCCTGATTTGTCTCTTTACCCAGACTGATGCTGTCTCAGACGGATCAGTGGACCTGTTAAGAGCTTATCTCTATAGCCTGCCTAGAAATATATAAAGAGTACAGGGCTAGGTTGAACCCTGGTACAAACTGAGCCCAGGACATTCCAGCAGATACTTCTCCGTATCAAAGTAGAATCTCTAAGGTGTAAATACTTACTTCTGCATGTGTGCTCGCGCTACACACACACACACACACACACACACACACTCACCATGCAGTCTCTCCTAATTGAATCTAAAACGTAAGTGCTTTGGTGTTTCAAAGGACCTTGCAATCTTGATAAGAAAAACTAATGAGATGCCCTTTCCAGGGCTGGTCACACAATAGTCCGAGTGACAAGGACCCCTATCAAGAAATAAAGCAGAAGATAAATGAGATTTTTCTAATATCCATTTCACCCATTGTTCACCAGTGTCAGGCAGTACAGATTCTATTTATCATGGAGGAGAAGAGAGACAGATTTTTTTTTTTTTTTATAAAGAAAGCCTCAACTGTAGCCTGTATAAAAACCTTCTGCTCTAGGTAAGCCTCCCCTGCCATCTGGGAGAAAACAAAGCTAAAGTTTAGGTGTGGGTCATGTAGGGTACGGAGAGAAGGATACCCATTTTATTGTATTTTCTCTTTACCTTAAGGACAAAATAATATGCAAGAAATTACCCTTTTCAAGACAGAAGAGAGATTTTCTGACTGCAGACTAGAAGAGGTTGTGATTTACAGCCCATTATTTATAGTATTTATAACCCATTAAATTGTAACTGTGTCAAAGGCTCTAGATGCAAATGGAGGTTATGAGATTGCCACTTAAGGCTGATGCAATTTGGAATTCTCAGAGGGTGCATTAAGACATAGGGTAAACAGCTGAGGCTGCAGCTTAGTTGGTAGGGTGCTTGCTTACCAAGAGGAAGCTCTGGGTTCCGTGCATAAGAGCATACAATCTGGGAGTGGGAAAAATCCCAGCATTGGAGAGGCGGAGCCCCGTGGATCAGAAATTCAAGGTTATCTATGGTGACCAATAGAGTTTAAATCTAGCCTGGTCCACATGTTTTAAACAACAACTAAAGAAGACATAAGGCACACAAGGAGGAAGGATACTCTGTTGTCTGTCTTAAAGGTAACTCCATTGGGGTCACTAATGAGAACTTATTTCTTACAATCCATTAGTTGTAGCATCTGTTAATTGATCACATCAGACAGAAAGATAAAGTCTAAACCAGGGGAACCTTTAAAACTCCTGTCCAACTTTGAAAACACTTCACCCTTACAAGAATGACCTCATATTTTAGAAATCTGATGCTGTAAAAGGCTCGTCCTCTTGGGATGGCTACATGCTTCTATGTCTTCTCCCAGCTCTGCCCGGTGTGACAGCAAGTGTTACCCTGTGATGGCTGAAGCTTTTAGAAGTATTTTACATTTCAAGAGAACTTGCCTGGATGATGCACTCAAAGAGATGTGCCAGCTCCAAGTCTCTCAGCAATTGCAGTTTGCCAGGGATGCAGATGAGCAATGTCCTTGTTCCCTCAGAAGAAGCTGATGAGAGGCAGCCCATGTGGAATGACAGTACCAGGGTCAGATGGCAGGCCAGGCTCCTACAGCTCAACATGTGCCCCACCAAATGCTTCCTGTGCAGTACAGGGAGGGGGTGGGTCCAGAGGAAAGGGCAGTGGTTTTGATCCAATGTTAATTTACTTCTGGAGACTTATGCTATTCTGGCTTTTATTTTGGAAAAAGGTATGCATTTTAAAAAAAATAAAGTACGTCCTCTTCAAATTTCTTATATGTTGTTATGTTCTAATTGCCATGTGTCATGGTAGAAGTAAGTCAGGGGAGGGTGGCAACTGGAGGGCTGCTCATCGTACAGATTTTCTATTTCAAAAGAGCCAAAGAACACGCACAAAGGATTCATTTGCATTTCAATAAACATTTCTCTGTCTACTTGTTTCATTTTCCCAGTTGCTCCCTGCTAGAAAGACATCTTCAGTCTGATTATCACATCCCTGTTTAATGCAAGCTGCCGCCCAGATGACACTGTGTCTGTTGGGTACTGCGAATTTCCAACTAGCCAGTTTGGCTTTGAGACTTAGAAAGCACAATGATTGACAGAGTTAAGTGGTTGGGAAGACTTGCCTGAAGTCCCATTTTCTCCACTTGTATCATAAGAACACCACTGGGCAATACTTAGAGAGAAAGGGAAAGAATTTATCTCCAATAGTAACTAGGAAAGAACTGATAGAGTTAAACTGGCAAAGTGCTTGCCTTGTGTGCATGGAGAACTGACTTCTATCCCCAGAAACTAGGGGTATACCTGTAATCTTAGCCCTTAGGAGGTGGAGACAAAAGGCTCAGAAAGTCAGAGCCATCCCTGGCTATGTAGTCATTATTTGGCCAAGATAGGATACATGAGATCCAGTTATTAAATAATAAAATAAAATATATAAATAGAAAATGCAGCAATCCCAGGCATTTATAAATATCATTGAAATGCAAGAGAAGCACACTCTGTGCTATTCTACCTCTGTCTAGTAGGCTTCTTGTTTCCTAAAATGTCCTTTTAGGATCCTGTTGACTTATAACTGAATGAATTAGTGACTTAACGAGCCAACCATTTGTTGGCCATGTACCATTAAGTCATTTGTAGATACTCAGAATCAGAAATAAAGCCAGTGTCTTAGTTAGGGTTTTTATTGCTACAACAAAACACCATGACCAAAAACCAAGTTGGGGAGGAAAGGGTTTATTTGGCTTACACTTCCACATCAAAGTCAGGGAAAGAACCCAAACAGGGCAGAAACCTAAAGGTAGGAGCTGATGCAGAGGTCATGGAAGAGTGCTGCTTGCTGGCTTGTTCCCCTGTGGCTTGCTCAGCCTGTTTTCTTATGGAACTCAGGGCCACCAACCCAGGGTGGCCCCACCCACAATAGGCTGGACCCTCCTGCATCAATCATGAATTAAGAAAATGCCTTACAGCTCGATGAATCTTATAGATGCATTTTTATCAGTTGAGTCTTTTTCCTTTCAGATAACTGTAGATTGTGTCAAGGTGAAATAAGACTAGCCAGCAAGACTGTGACCTCCTCCTAAGGGGTTTTACTATGAGATTTGGAAGCATATGAAAATATTAAAGTGGAGTGAATGAAGGAAGAGAGAGTGAGACCTGATACAGTATGGGGTGATTTATATGAACTAAACTTTAAAAAATATTTATTTGTGTGCCTGTGGGCATAAGTGTGTGTGTGTGTGTGTGTGTGTGTGTGTGTGTGTGTGTG
>JADRCH010000232.1:2848387-2871618 GCA_019843965.1 Rhynchomys soricoides | reverse complement strand
TGCATGTGCGCATTTGCATGTATTATGTGTGTGTGCATGTGATCATGCATATGCATTTCACAGTAGGCATGTGGGAGTCAGAGAACAATGTGTGGCCATTGGTTCTCTCATTCCACCGTGAGGGTCCTGGGGATTGAATTCATCTTGGGAGGTTGGCAGCAGGCCATCTCACACACCTAGATGTATTTTGAAATTAATTTTAACCTATTTTTTAATCTAAAGCTGATTATAGGGTTGGTGTTAAGGGATGTGTGATTAAAATTGAGATCTATGATAAAACTGTCTTAAAATTTATTTTGTACTGTACCCATAGCATGTTCTAAACATGGCATATGTGTGGACACCTGCTATGTAACATAATTCCTATGTACACATGACAAAGTAATACACTATTTCTACTTTGCAGATAGAGCAGAGGTGACTCTGCCCAAGGTCACATTGGGAAGTGGAGTTTATAAAACTTAGACCTCAGTTTGTCAGTGTGTGACACTCTAATTTTCTCTGCTACAACCTGCAGCCATCCAAACAAAGACAGAGATGCTGTGTTCTGGGTACGTTGGGATTGTAGGAAAATGGTGACTTTTTACATTTCTCCAGCTCTCAGTAAAATCTGAAAAGGACTGAGGTCCTACAGCTCTGCGACAGCACAGTGATTTCTCTATTCAGATGTTCTAAAATGTTTCTTTTTCCTTAAAGGGAGTAATACCATGTCTTAGCCAGGGTTTTACTTCTGTGAACAGACACCATGACTAAGGCAAGTTTTATCAGAACAACATTTAATTGGGGCTGGCTTACAGGTTCAGAGGTTCAGTCCATTATCATCAAAGCAGGAACATGACAGCATCCAGGCAGGCATGATACAGGCAGAGCTGAGAATTCTACATTTTCATCTGAAGGCTGCTAGTGGAAGATTGACTTCCAGGCAGCTAGGATGAGAGTCTTAAAGCCCACACCCACAAGGCCACTCCTACTCTAACAAGGCCACACCTCCCAACAGTGCCTCTCCCTGGGCCAAGCATATACAAACCATCACATACCACATTCATAGAAATGTTGCTCTCGTTGCTATTTAAAACCAAGCAGATAGGATAGGTAGTATGGAGGAAAAGAAAGATGGCTGATGATGAATGGGCAACTCATGGCTCCAGTTGAGCCAGTTTTCTTGTGGGATGAATCAGGGATGGAAAGTGAATGAAGGCAAACACTTATAACATGCTGCCATTTAAATAGCTCAGAAAGTGGGGACTTTCTGAAAATTATACAAGAATCATCATTAGATCTAGATTTACACATCAAATTTTATTTTAACGTCTATCAATCCAGAAAATATTTATTGTCTACCATGCTAGTCATAGAAACTCAAAGGTCCATAAAATGCCTGCTGTCTTCAAAAAACTCAAAATTGCAGGGTTAGACCACTGGGTAAGAAAATGAGTCATGCAGCTATTAAAGATGATAGAGCTTCCTCTGGAAATGTCAGGAAGAAACCCACGTCTCACCTCGTAGGTGAGGAAGAGAGTAATTGGGGAAGTTCATCAGAGGGGCACAGCAATCGAAGGAGTCTTGATGTATAAGGAAGAGGTGTGAGCAAGGAAGGAAGCAGGAGTTGGAAGGGGTCCCAGGCAGAGAATCTAACAGTGTAGATGAATGAGGATGAGCATGACATTTTCACTGAATTACAAACCCGAAGGAGCTGAACATTTACTAAGCTACCACCTGTTTTCATAGTCAAAGAAAAATCTTAAGCCCTTTAGTTCAGTCTGTATGTTAATCTACATAGGAAAATGATTTGTCATGATTAATTCTACCATGAGCAATAAGCTGACAATATCAGGTACAAAATATTTAAGACACTTAGGATGTCAATCATTCAATTCACAACTGTGCATTCACCTAGAATATAGTTTAGATGGTTTCCATATAATAATAAAGCAGTGGCATTGACCCTCTTGTAAAAGCTCTCTTCTAGGGTTTTCAGAACAAGAAGAAGATAGAACAAAGTGGAATTTTTCAAAAAGTGTTAAATCAATGGGTCAGTCCACACTTCTGCTGGTAATTAAGCAAGCAACCTCTCAGTGACGGCAGGTTCATGGTGGAGGATCTGAAATGCTGGGGATACCGAAGCTGCTTGTTGGCCTTTTTAACTTTTATAATCTCTAGTTTGCAAGTCAGGATGAGGCTGGAAAAATGACAGGAGAATAATATTTAATTTCAATCTTCTTAAGAGCCAGAAGTCCACGGTGTAAAGATAGAGCTACATTTTGGAGATCCCTGACCCTCCTTGTCTGGCCAAGAGGCAAATTTCATGATTTAAATCTCTGTAGTCTTGCCTGGGATCCTCACACACTGCTTACAGCAGGTTTTCTTCTGGGGTCACACATTTCCAGACCATTATACTACCCATGGGTGGCATCCAGAATCATTCAGATTGTTCAATAGTTGGCCTCTGTGATGCTCTGAATGGTTTGCTTTCTGTGAAAACTCAGGAAATCTAGATAGATGGTGCAGTGACCATTGCTTAGTACTGAGCTCTTACTATACTATAATGTGACCATTTTTATTATTACTTAATCAAAGGAGAGATGGATGGATAAATAAAAAGATGGATAGATAGATGATGGGTGGGTGGGTAGATGGATGAACAAGTCAAAGAGTAGATCAATGAATAAATTGTCTGATGGTAATATCTACAGGTTGGAGACTTCTTTAACAGAGCTTTGGACATATAGTCCAACATAATCTATGGATTTCTATAAACCTAGGCCCTTAAGAAATTTGCTTGTTTGAGACAGAGTTTTACTACTATAGCTCAGGCAGGCTTGGAACTCAACATCCTCCTGCCTTCAGTCTCTGTGCAGAGATTATAAGCATATGACACCCTGCTCAGACTTACTTTAGGAGCTAAGAATGCTAACAAACTTCCTATAGTGGCTTTTATTGTTATACTATTATCTTTTATAAACAAAACAATGTTTGGTAGGTGCTTATTAGTTATGCTCTAAAGACACTTGTAAACATTGCTTATCATATTTTAAGCACAATCTTGCTATATGTTCCACCTTTAACTAAATTCCTCAGGATTCCTTTCATATTGAAAGCTTCATCAGCCATACTAAAGAGGAAACCATATAGAATATTCTGGTGATTTTTGCTTCTTTGTAAAGAAGTACAAATTTTAAACTATTATTGGATTTTGTATAGATGATGCTTATTTTTAAGGAGCTCAGAAATTTTACTTAACCCTTGTTCAGAGGAGGAGTTGCAAGGAAAACCTTCCTGGGGCCAAGGACCAAACAAGTGCAATGATGAACTATTCAGGGTAATTTCTAGAGAGCAAAGTTTAAGACATGTTTAAATAGTTGGATGATCAGAGTTAATTAAAAGGTGAGTTTGGTTTTGTTGTTGTTTCCAGGTGGCCACTGGGGTCCTATGACCACGCAAAAGGACCAGTCAACAGCAACTCTATCTGCTGAATACTTACAGTTTGAAGTATTGATGTGAATATTCATCATAATTCTGTAGGCACATTTCTATAGCAATCAAGGAGACAGGACAGTGTGGGGAAGCTTTGCTGGCTTAGGACTGGAATGTGTACTGAGGTAGAACCTTAGTCCTAGTTCTGTAGGATATAGACTGTAAATTATTTTGGGATTTTACACCTTTGGAAATGTTGATCATACATGTAGTATGATGAGTAAATGATCTACTATAACTCAATTATTCATGAACCATGTGGCTGCCATACTTCTCTGAGACCTAGTTTCTAATTTATGAAAACCTCTTTTTCTTCAAACCCTTGGCAGTTTAGAAAGCTCTTAGGCTGCTATCTTCTGTTTTCTGCTTTATCTATAGAGCCACAGGGATTTGATAGATTTTAAAAATTATATCCTAATTAGAGAGTAATGCTCATTTATTTATCCTAGTCATTTGATGACCACATCTATAAATGTCTCATAATCCTGTTTCCAGAATTTGGCACTCTACAATACTTCCCAATGTCTTATAGATTGTCTTCTCATGAAAGATCATTTTGATAGAAGAAATACTTAGATGAGGTGTTACTGATCCTAAGCCATTAAGGAAAGTCTGTAACTCGTGGGGCATGGAAGCATTAGAGAGAAATGAACGACTGTTGCGAATGCTTGGGATGGATTATTGCAAGTTGGTTGAGTATGACTTTATATTTGTATCTGGGGATAGTCAGGGAGGAAGAGGAGGCCATGAATTGCCATAACATTCTTTCTACTTAATTTTCCCAGTGCAGCAAACTCAATCATCATACTGCTGCTCTTCTTCTGAGATGACATATTCTGCTCCAGTACAGGGCTACTAACACAACAGAAATTGCGACTCTGATTTCATTGCTGAACTCAAGGCTACTTTAACAAGTTGAAAGAAAAAAATGTTAATATATGCAGCAGAAAGTATTTTAAATAAATATCTGTCATCTATAGTTAAATCTCGGCTTCCTTGGTGTTAATTATGCCATAATCATAAGAGAATAGAGATGAAGTTATTTATTGCAGGTTGAAAAGCCAAATATTAACTCTACTGCAAAGCAAAGCAAGTAAAGTAGCAATTATATATTGTTTTGATCATGCAGTGAATTCTTTAAAACAGATATTTTCTTGTGCGTCTATTATTGATCTGAAGGGAGTGAGTCAAATAAAAAATTTAACTAATTGGCCATTAAAATGATACTTTAGAAATGCTAAAAAATTCATCCCTTTAGTTTCTTTGATGCATTTCTTCTATGAGAAAGTTTGCTCCCCACTAATATTTTCATGATACTTGTCATATACATTTCTGTTTACGTACTCAACTGGGTCCAGAGAAAGAGGAAAGATTTTTCCAAATAGATAATACTGACTTCTAAGGATAGGACAGTCATAAGAAATTCTGTTATCAGCTGGGTACACACTTGTAATCCCAGCACTTGAGAGGTATAGTCAGGAGGGCCAGGAGTTCAAAGCCATCTTTGGCTGCACAGTAAGTTTGATGTCAGTTCATGCTAGATGAAGTTTGGTTTCAAACCCCTTCATATCAACTTTCTCAAGAAAAAATATTACCAAAGTCATTAGGCCAATCATGAAGAGTAAGGGGTTTGTGGAATGTACTTGGGGTATCTGTTCACCACTGAATGATTCTTTATCTTTACATAAAATTTGGAATAATGACAAAAATCTTCCCAAGGTCATATAATATCATTTCTTCAAGCCAATCTTTAAATTTCACTAGTTAATAACTTGAATGTACTTAACTTGATGAGGAGACTTTTAAGGAACAATTACAGAAAGCAACTTTACATGTATTGATGTGCTACATCTATTTATGTATACACACAGTCTTTATACCCAAAGATAGCACATGGCACTTAAAGACAGTCTACCCACTCAAAATGATGGCAAGGTGTGGTGACACATGGCCTTAATCCTAGGATTCAAGAGGCACATAGATCTCTGTGATTTTGAATTCAACCTGATCTACACAGTGAGTTCCAGGCCAGCCAGGGTTACCTAGTAAGACCCTGCCTCAAAAGTTAAATTAAATTAAATTAAATTAAATCAATGAAGCAAATGAGAGAAATTTAAAAAGATGGCCCTACCCTATGGTGGAGCAATATAGATGAGAGTGTTGCAAGAAACATGGCTAGACCCAAATGGATGCTGGGACTTTTCCAACAAAGGTTAAGAGATTAGAGCTATCCATAGATATGTTTGAGAATATTTTTAGCAAGATATGGAGTGATTTTAATCATCCAAATGTACTTTTCTTCTTTTGATTTGCAGAATAATAGATCTCCTAAAGAACTACTTCTTCAAACACTGTTGAAAGTGAACACATATTTGTTAATGGTTTGGGGAATTTGAACGGGAAAAGATGTGCAAACCTTAATCACCTCTGTTTCCACAGGTGTGTAAGGATGCTTTTCCAGCCTTGAATCTTGTTATTTCTGCCACTTTCTTTGAACAATGAAATGTTTTAATAGCTGGCTCACCACCCTTTGGCCATCTCTTATGTTGCACAGATTCTATGAGAGTTTGTGTTAATAGGCAGGTGCTATGAAGCTTGTTCAACCTGGGTGCCTGTAGAACTATTACATGATACACTACTGTCCTAAAGAATCACTGGGACCCACAGACTGTAATGGCAAGAAATAAATGTTTATTGTGTTAAATCTCTCAAAAACTGGGGATATTTAGTATTGCTACATAACACAGCCAATTCTAAAAATACAAACCAGCAATCAATTTATGAAAAATTATCTACATCATATACAGTACATATTCTCAATAAAAATACATTAATTTAAAAAGTAGGTGCCAAAGACATGAGTCAGTAAGTAAGGCTGCTTGCTGTTCTGCCCAACATAATTATCTCAGTCCCAGGATCCACATAGTCATTGAGCCTGGCAAATTGTTTTTTGACCTCCACAGATATATGCTGTGGCACATCTGCACACAGATGGGTTTAAAAACACACAAATAAGTAAATAATATTTACAAAGTAGGAATATTTCATATTAAACTGTTATTTACTCAAAAAGCTGAGACAATCAAAGCAACTGAAAACCTTTATAATTCATGAAGTTGTATGGTGAAAATCTGGAGGAGTCAGGTGGGGGCCACTTAAAGGGCAATATAAGGGATATATAACCCCTTCGAGCCTCTGTGCCTATTGGCATCCACATTGGCATCTCTAAGTTGGGAATAGGTACCGTCACCTTTGCTCCAGATGGTAGAAATTTTGGTTCTTATCAGTCTTGAGCAGAGTTCAGAAATAATAGTTTCTTCAATTTTTGTTTAGCTTTGAGAATAAAGCCTGAACTTCTGTGGCACATTAAGAGCAAAGATAGGAGTCTGGAGAAGGAAACCTTGCTGGGACAAAAACAAGGAACAGGAAGGTTACTTGTGTGGGGAGCATGGTTGGTGCAAAGCATCTCACTGTCATCCTGGTGGCTTCTCATGACAGCACCAGCAAGTATGTTTTGTCAGTATCTTACCATGCTTCAAGTAAACTGAAATTCTAAAATGTACAGCACAGCCGTTCATTCGCTAGGAAGGGAAGCAGGTCTCCCAGCCATTGCTTCTCATTTTTATGGCATCAGAGGTTTGGCCAGAATTTAGAAATTTTGCTCAACACTTTCCCCACTTCTCCATATCCTCCTTTACAGATTATTCTTCTTCCATTATTGAAAGAATTCCACCTGTGTCACACTTAAAACCTTGGAGAGGACCTGACAGTTAAGTGTGGATATTCCTCCAAACAGGAAAAGGGTGGTGAGTGAGTCTCCAAAATCTCTGCTTACTGCCCTGAATCCTACAGTTCTAAATTTTCTTCACAACATATTTTCCCTCCAGTGTTTTAGCATCTTAAGTACATATAAGTACATTGTGATGCTTTAAGCTTTTACCATCAGAATGGTTGGTGCTGGAGTGAACGTTATTTATCCTGGCTTTTGGAACGCTTCTAGAATTTTTAAAGGGAACATTTCTAAGTGTCTCAGCCTCTGCTAACAACTTTGAGGTAGGATTTTAGGGACAGGGGTGGTAAGAGTCCTAGTGTGCTTTCTGTTGCTATGATAAACACCATGACCAAAAGTGTCATGGGGATAAAAGGGCATATGTCAGCATCTATGTCCCAGTTGCTACAGTCCACTATAGAGGGAAGTCAAGCCAGGAACCTAGAGGCCGGACCTGAAGCAGACGGCAATAAGGAACACTCCTTACTGGATCGTTTCTCACAGCTTGCCAGGATTGCATTTTTATTGTGCCCAAGCCCATGGAAAGCACTGCCCACAGTGGGCTGGACCCCCTTAAATCAATCATTAATTCAGAAATAAAAATTAACCTCCAGGATTTTGTCTACAGCCTAATATGATCAAGGAGTTTTCTCAATGTAGGCTCCATCTTCCAACCTGACTTTCTAGTTTGTGTCAGTTTGACACAACACTATCCAGCACAATGAATGAGTCCTGAGCCCTTTGAGTCACTTCTGTGTTTATATAAAGACCACCAGATCCAAAGGACAATTTCAAAATGCAGTGACATGTTTTGATGAGTGTTTTCTTTAGCCAGCATCCTGCTTGCTCCAACTCACCAAGAGTTTGGCTCTGTTTCTAACGAGAAAAGGTGTCTGTGCTAATTTAAAATCTTCCATTTAGGAAAAAAAAAAAAAACAAAAACCAACAAGTACCAAATGTCAGGCTGAACCTGAAGTGATTACTCATAGGAATAAAACGCGATGAGTAGGTATTTGAATGGATGTTCACAGCTGGTTTTTTTCCCTTCTTTTAAAGACATTCATGAGGAAAGCTTAATGCTGTACACTGATCTCGAGTCGTAAGGTGTCTAACGCTGGCAGTTCCAAATTAGAGCTCCCCTGGCAACTGTCACTCTGTGACATCACATTTTATCTAACGAGGCACAAAAATGTACACTGTCTGAACTCCACAGCTCCTTCACAAGCGCTGAGAAGGAGAGTTCTGGGGAAAGTGAGAGGCATCTCTTAGAAATCTTAGAATGTTCACCTTTGCCTGGTCTACTCACGGTTATATTTTCTACAGTTTCATAGTCAGTAATTCTAAAGCATTGAGTTTGCTATAACCACTAGCAGACGTTAGTTAGTTTGTTCCCTCACACCATCAATCTCATCTGCACTAGTCTGTCTCTTAACCCATAAGATGTTATTAACAGGTTCCAGGTATATGTAATAAAGACACTTGTTCCACTATGTTCATAGCAGCCATATTTATAATAGCCAGAAGCTGGAAACAACCCAGATGTCCCTCCACAGAGGAATGGATACAGAAAATGTGGTACATTTACACAACGGAATACTACTCAGCTATTAAAAACAATGACTTCATGAAATTCGCAAGCAAATGGATGGAACTTGAAAATATCATCCTGAGCAAGGTAACTCAGTCACAAAAGAATGAACATGGTATGTACTCACTGATAAGTGGTTATTAGCCCAAAAGTTCAAATACCCAACAGTCACTTCACAGCAACTGTTGGACTGAGCTGGAAGTCCCAGATGGAGGAGTTGGAGAAGAGACTGAAGGAGCTGAGGGAGTTTACAGCCCCAGAGAGGGAGCAACAGTGTACACTGGCCTGACCTCCCGATGCTCCTGGAGACTGGATCACCAACCAAAGAATACACATGGAGGGACCCATGGTGCTGGCCACACATGTGGCAGAGGAGGGTCTTGTTAGACATCAGGAGGAGCAGAGGCCCTTGGGCCAGAGGGTGTTAGATCTCCCAGGATAGCAGAATGCCAAGGAGGGAAGACCAGAGTGAGTGGGTGGGTGGGTGGGGGAATACCCCCATAGAGGCAGGGGGGAGGGGGAGGTAATGGGGAGGTTCCAAAGGGGATATCTGGAAAGGGGAAAACATTTGAAATGTAAATAAAGTATGAAAGAAATAAGATAAGAAAACCCTGCTGTATATGATAAAAAAATAAAAAATACATAAAAAAATAAAATTATTCAATGCTAAGTAAAAGAAAATAAAATCTGCTATGCAGGATAACTGATGTGCAACCCCCATAAAGAGGTTGCAACCCACAGGTTGAGAAGCATTGTTTTAATAGGTCATTAAATAAACCTTTTGCTCTTTAAAAACAACAACAACAACAAAACAACAGGTTCCGCATTTGCCCTTGTTCAAATTTGACTTCGTAATGAAGCCCTACTTTAATTACTACAGAAGATTTCCTAGCATTTAGTGACAAGGTCCTCCCAATGGATCTGGTTTTGAATAGTCACTTGAGTCCTGTCACTCTAATGAAGAAAGGTGCTCCGTGAGTTTGGCTTCTGACTCTCTACAGTTAGGGGACCAGTCACCGTTGATTTGAGACCATGGTGTGCACCAATCAAGATGGTGGATATATCAGGGTTATTTTCTACCCAGATGGCACACTACTTCTGGTCTAATATCTAACATAATGAAAGGGAAAAAAAAAGACAAAGTTGGTGAAGATTGAGGATGCTTGGACCGTCTTTGCAATTGTTCAATGCACTTCAGTAAGCCGCTGTGTGCTTATGGATATACCCTCACGCTGAAGATGTGAACTGAACAAGCATAGGTTACCCAGTTCCTTCCCCCATGCAGAGTGACACAGATGGCCTGATTAAAATTATAGGTCTGTGCTACAGCAAAATTACTGCATTAGAGGAAGCATTTGGGGAAAGTGGGCGATGGGCTAGGAGAAAAGTACAAAAGTAGATGGAGTATCTTGGTCGGCATTAAATTATTCTGTTATTCCTCTATCATCTTACTTATGAAATGAGAGCACATTGAGTAACATAGTAAGTAGGATCCATCAGTAACGAATCATCAACTAAAACTCTTTGAGGGATGAAGCAACTAATAGGTTCTTGTTTAACAGTCTCATGGAAGCCAATTTTTCTTCTCAATTGTGCTTCCTAACTGCTTGCTTATGCAAAGACCTGGTGAATATTAAGGCTCTTTGGTTTTTTTTTCAGTGTCCAGATTTCTAAACCATGTAGCTTCAATTCATTTTCCAGTATGGAGGATATGAGTCTTTCCAACATTATCCCTGAAAAGCAGTTAACTTCAAGCACACTGTTCCTTTCACAAGCAAGAATGGTTACTCCTAAAGTATCTGAATTTAAGTAATCCACAGAGAATGCAGTTTAAGTAAAACAATGTGCAGTTTATGTAGCAGAAGACTTAGTAAGATATTTATCCCAAATGACATAAGGAGAGTTTGAATTAAATTTAAGGAGGGTAAATTTAAAAAAGAGGTCAAAATCAATTGGTAGGTTTTTCTAGGTATTCCAAATCTATAGCAATTTAAAGCCCACGGGACAATTTACTCAATCATTCTGAAGATAGTTCTCAGTAACAGCAGTGTGGTTTAGAAGCTTCAGTTTTCTTCTAAGTCATGGGGGAAAACTCTTAGTTTGGAGGTAACTTCAGTGCATAAGAAAATGGATCTGGATAGAGGACAGACAAGCCTAACACTGAGCAGCAGTAGAAACAGAGGCCCAAAGCAGCAACACTGAAGAAATTTAGGACACATCCCACTAGAGTGAGGATACAGCATTTAATAGCTTTTCAGGGAAGACCGGGTCCCTGTGTTAGCATCAGTTTTCATTAGCTCAATTGGATTCAAAGTGTGGGCTCTTTCCACATGCTGATGCTTTGAGGTCTTAGAGTTTGAATGTGCCTGTAATTTAAAGTCATGAACCTTTCTGAACATTCTTTACTCTCTAGCTACACATTTCTGGACTAGTGGCCTGGAAAAGATATGGTCTGCCTAGTCAGACTCCTGTGAGCCACTGCCAGGAAGTGAATAGATATAAATTAATCTGAGACGTCATTTATTTTAACTCCAAATTGAAGAGCACATATTTCTGAAAATTGGGGAGGGAGGTTAGTGAGTCACATAGAGAATACACAGGGTAATGTGTGCTTGGTGTATGGTAAGCCCACCAGTTTCTTTCTCTGACTTTCTTGCTTGCCATGAGAGCACTTTTATCATTATGGTAATAGATTATTTGACTCTCTAGACACAACAATCTTGAGTTTTCAACTGTGTCATTCAGTTTGGTGTTTTAGAGACATTAGATAAGAATAGGGCCACCACAAGTCCCCAATTAATCTGGCAAACATTTTGAATATAGTGATGAACACACGACATACAAGGCTCTATTCTCACAGGGCTTCTATCCATGTAGAAAATGAAAAAGAATCATATACTTTAAAGGGACTGTGTAGAAAATTTAATGACTAGAAGCTGATGCGTTCTGAGATCTCCAAAGTCTTCTAGGAGGTTCCTCGAGTCAGGCCTGGTCTTACTAAGACCATGCTGCCTCTTTTCTCCTCATATCAGGCTCTCCTTACTTTGGTATAGGAGTCCTTTTATTTTTTTAAAAAAAACATTTATTTATTTATTTATTATATATAAGTACACTGTAGCTGTCATCAGCCACACCAGAAGAAGGCATCTTATTTCATTACGGATGGTTGTGAGCCACCATGTGGTTGCTGGGATTATGAACTCAGGACCTCTGGAAGAGCAGTCAGTGCTTTTAACCACTGAGCCATCTCTCCAGCCCCAAGGTTTAGGAGTCCTTATCCACCTGGAACATCAGGTACCTGGTGGCAGGTGGTAACACTTCAGTGAAATAAAGTCTAAGAGTTTGCAATACACAGAAGTGGAGCATGTGGTTATCAGGTGTGTTGGTTTGAATAGGAAAGCCCCCCCCCCAGGGGGGCATATTTGCATGCTTATTTGGACGTTGGAGCTTTCAAAAATCTCCACCAGGCCCAGGCACTCTTTTGCTCTCAGTGTCTGTCTCTGTCTTTCTGTCTCTCTCTCTCCCTCTGTCTCTCTCTCTCTCTCTCTCTCTCTCTCTCTCTCTCTCTCTCTCTCTCTTTCTCTCTCTCTCTCTGTCTCTGTCTCTGTTTGTGTGTTTGAATCAAGATGTGGCTCTCAGCTTCTTCTCCAGTACGACCCCTGTTTGCTGCCATGCTCCCTGCCTCTATAAGTAAGCCCTCAGTTAAATGCTGTCTCTTATAAGAGTTGTCTTGATCATGGTGTCTCTTTACATCAACAGAACAGAGACTAAGACATCAGAACTTTTCTTTTTTTCTCTGCACCCAAAGGGCTTTTGATGTCTTGCAATTTCTTTGCCTGACCTACCCTGGACTGTCAGCTTTCCAGGTTTACTGAGGACTCAGAGAAAGCAGTTCTGAGACCACTCACATATTGAAGGATAGCTGACAGGCAGCTAAAAACGTCATTAGCATTGGCACATGACTAACTGAATTCTATTTATCTTTAGGGAGCCAAACACATGGAGATTCTTTGAAGCCTTCTTTGAGAGCACACTACACAATTTTCTCAGCAGGGTTGACCAATGGAAGCAATTTAAGTAAGGAAGGATTTATTTTTGGAATACCTTTGGGGGAATTCAGTCCATTTTGGTGGAAGGGCATCAAAGTGGGTACTTGCAGTATGTCACAGTGCTATGGTGTTCAGGAAGCAGAGAGCTCTATTGGCCAAACTAGTCCTAGACATCACATTCAAGCGTGGTCCTCTAGTGATCTACTGTGTCAGGTAAGGCCCTATATTCTAAAGATTCCACAGCTCCCTAAACCAGCACCATCAGCTCAAATATACCATTCCATGAGGGAACATTCCAGATTTATTCACAAGTTTTATGGAGAAATTCAAAGCTCTGACATATGAAGCCATACAGACCTGCTTAAAATGTGCATGCCTCCTTTCAGGAATCAACTATGATATTACTTTAGAGGGCTTCCCTCAAGAGACATGCTAGATGTTTCTCTATTGGGTGCTGTGGAACTTGGATTATTCTGAGAAGTTGATGATTCCATTACGAGAGCCACTTGGCATTTGATTCTTTTTAAAATTGATTTTTTAATTGTGATGCACATGTGTGAGCATGTGTGTGCATGCATGCAGGTATGCATGCATGCATGAGTGTGTGCATGTGAGGAAGATATCAGTTGCCATCCTCTAGTACTTACTGGCTTATTGTGTTAAGACATAGTCTTTCATTGAGTCTAAAGTTTACTCCTTTGGCTAGGCTGGCTGGCCAGGGAGTTCCCAGGATCCACCTCTCTCAGCCACCAGTGCTGGAGTTACAGGCACATGCAGCCATGCCTAACTTTTTATTTGTAAGATGGAGATTCTAGCTCAAGTCTTTATGCTTGTATAGCAAGCACTCCTACCCATGAAGCCATCTCCTTGGCCCTAGCAATAATTTGTTAAATGTCAGTGGCCTAGAGTTTTGAATTGGGAGAACTCTCCAATATGTTCTTCGTTTACAAAATCCAATAGCATGTCTGATTGGTAGGCTTTAAGGAATGCAGAAAACAAGAGACAAATAAAAATCTCAAAATATTAAAAAAAAAAAATCCTTCTTAGTCCGGCAACATTTAGCATGTGGTCAGGAGTGCTCAATGGGAAACATGCAACATCTTAGATTCTATTTTAAACAAGTCATCAAAGTGTTATTTATTTTTTGGATTTGAGACCTCCAAAATTAATATACAGAAGAAAGCACATTTTAATAAGGTATCAATGAAATACACCAAACAGCAAATATACTGTAGTCTTCTATCAGAGCCAATCAGCTGAAAAATTATTCTGTCTTGGCTCAATAACATAGGAACCCTTAAAAGGATTAAATTTCAGTTTTACTCTCCCCAACAAAAAAAAAAATCCCACCAAAAATCCCAAACCCCCCAAACCAAAACAAAACCCTGAGAAGAGAATTCTAGAATATTTGCTTATTTGTAATTTTTTCACTTCCTTTGTTAGAACTTTGTAGGTAACTAACAACAATCATGGGATTGAAGCTCTTGATCATATTTAAGAACTGAGCATGTTCTTAAGCACATGTGAAACTCAAGTTGCCTAGATTTACTATCCTAGGTCAGTCTTATCTCCTATCTCTCTATCAATGACCAAGACAAGTTCTTTTCTAACATAAATACACAGGGCGTTCTTGACTTGAAAACAACTCTCTCCTTTGAATTAATGGAAACTCCAGTGTAATCCTCAAGCTCTTTGGAGATGGTGGGATTTTACGGCCAGAACCTCCATTATAGTATACAGTAACGAAACAGCTAATGTGTTCCTCAGTTAGATGTGGGACTCGCAGGAAAATTAAGGTGAAAAGGAGATGGTGTTGCCTTTTCCCTTTGCCTGGAGTTGAAAACAAATCTCCAGATGCCATTCTCCATGTAAAAGCAATGTCTCGGAGGCCCAAGTGGCAGTCGAACCACAAAGCCCCACTGTTCTAGTACCTAGCATGGTCCTATTGGCAGAACTTGCTTCTTTTAGAGAAACAACACAAAACAAAATATGCTCATGTGAAAAAGATGCAATGACCAGAACTTCTTAAAGTAGTGAAAAGAGTGAAAGAAAGAAAGAAAGAAAGAAAGAAAGAAAGAAAACTGTGCTAGTTTAGTGAGACCTAACACTCTTCACTCTTCCATCCTTTGGCAGTTTACATTGATGTTGCACCAGCTGGTACATTTGTATTTCATCAATGAGGAATGGAGAGCTAGGGCTAAGGACCAAAGGGCCAGGATGTAGTTGGGCAAGGGAAGCTGCTCCTACAAGAATGCTTTCTAAACACAACCCATGGTCAAGCCTGAAACTAGTTCATGATGGGGCAGAACCTTGCTTTTTGGGTTTTCACTTCCATATTTGAAATTTTGAAACTTCACTTCATTCCCAGTTCATTTAGCCAAGCACAACACTTTTGTGGTACAGAAATATAAGGCATTTTTCTTGCTTCCAAGATACACCAGTATAAGGTGAGATTAATAGCAGCATCTACTAAAGTGCCTTATAAGATCTTGCTATGGGCATGCACTACAGTCATGGTCTACAAGAGCTGCCCCCAGTCCATGTTTAGTAAATGTTAACAGCTATTGCTTCCACCCCATAGTCAAGATTATTGTGTATGAATTTTTCTCAGTCACCAGACTTAGAAAGCAGACAAATGATAACAGAAAGGGTAAATTAAAAGCCATAAAGGAAGAGGGATTTGCCTCTCGTCAATACTATACCCACATGATTAGCTTAGTGAGAACCCTTTTGTTCCTCTACATTTTTAGCTCGTTACTACTTCATTTAATTGAGAACAAATCAAGGAAAACTAAGAGAAAAGAAAGACACAAAGGGACACTGCAGAGGCTCAGGGAATGTCTCTGTGTAGAGTGCTCACTGCCATGCAAGTATGAGTTTGATCCCTAGAACCCATGTACAAAGAAAGCCAGGCTTGGTGGCACATACCTGGAGCTCACTGGCCAGCTATTCTTACTGAATTTGTACACACACACACACACACACACACACACACACACACACGAACATATCCACACACCACATGTATGCACAAAAATTTAAGACAGGAAGTATTGAGTTGTTTTTGCTCTGTTCTCTTTTTAAGTCATAAATTTTCGGTGAACTTGGTTGACTATCCCCACTGACTGAGGCTTAGCAATGCTTCTGGTGAAGGGCAGGGACAGAGTGGCTACATGTGCTCATGTGACATCTTATTTTTATCATTAACAAAAGTGGCAGCAGTAGTCCCTCTCTCTCTGCCATCTGCCTCTTTGTGTCTCCGGGAATCTGCTCTTTCTTCTCTCATTCCCTGGAGGAAGATGATTACCCATGAATTATTTCAGCAGACAAATTTTTCTACAAAAAATTCTCTCAGTCTAGGATGATTGTCTTCATTTATGAAATTCCAGGCAAACAGCTGAGAGTAGTCTGCTATCTGCAGACTTCTAGATCTATTGGGAGTGAAGACTGCATCCCCAGAGTTTTCAGCAATCAGCTTATGCAATAGCAGCGAGGCTGGCTTTCTGTGATGAAAACACGGCGTGACATTTACTTGGGTCATTATTTTACAACCCATTCTTCATTGACTGACTAAATTACCAAGCACAATATGGACTAAGGTAGCCTGACTTGCCAATTGATTGCACCGGAGCCAGCATCATTTTGATTGTACGAATGCAGACCAAATCTTTAAAATCACAATGAGCATTCAGTGCAAACATTACTATAACTGCTTAATGTAGCTCGTATGTTCCGGAAGGAAGGAACAGTTTGAAGATGGCGAAACACCTGCGGTTGGGGACTGTAGAAACTTTTATGTAGAAGACTTTTGGTAAGGGCTGCAGAAATTTGTGTAACTGTCACTACCATTGAACAGGTAAGATGGAAACTAAGGTGTGTGGCGATGGGGAGCTGCCACGGCCCTGGGAATTTTCCTCCCTTTGTACACTGCCTAGTACATCCTGTTCTTTCTCTTTGCAAGCCAAAGAGTAAGCAAAGAAACATTAGATAAACAGTCAGTGGAAATACTGAGGCAAGAGTACAGGAGTTGGTCCGAAGGAACTTAAAGAGCCCACACTCTCAGATGGCTCGCCCCTGCACTCCAACTCTATACTGAGAGCCCGAAGGCTTCAAGCTAGGCTTGCCAGCTTAACTCATTGGCTCACACTGAGGTTCATATCCACATCTGAAGCTCCCCCAAAGTGAGTTTTATATAGGCAACTTTGTCTTGATTTTGGAACACTCAGTCTTAAATGGGATCTCTTCAGCAAACCCCTTCCCTCGGGGCCCAAGTAACTATGCCGAGGAGGAGATGGACAGGTGGTGAAAGTCAGGTTCTGACATCACCAACAAAACAGACACAACAGGACTGTCGAACACATGAACTCCCAGAGACTGTGGCAGTGTGCACAGGGCCTGCACAGGTCCAAGCCACACGGAGGTCCCAGCACTGAGATGGGGAAATGGACACAGGTTTCCATCCCTCTGTAAGAATCTGTCTCCAACTGACAGCTTGAAAAGGAAACAATCATTTTCTTCAATGGAATCTCACTGGGTATATGAATGAGCCACACTTAAAGGTAGGCATACACCAGCCATAGACGACAACACAGAACAAACGCAATGGTATTTTTGTAGGGTTTGGTTTTTGTCTCATATTGCTTTAGACATTTATTTTTTAATACTTTTTTTTTTTTGCTTGTACATTATGGTTTCTAAATTTTGTGATCTTTATGAGATGTGTATGTGTGCACGTGTGTTTGTATCTGTGTCTGTGTGCATATGTATTTCTTATACTTTTTTAAGCTCATTTTTATTATGATTTAATATTAAATTTTACTTTTTAATTTGCCTGTTAGAGAGAGAGAAAGAGAGAGAGAAGAGAAAGAGAGAGAGTTGGATGTGTAGGGGTCTCTGGAAAGAGATAAGGGAGAAGAAAGCATGAAGAGAAAAATATTTTCAATAAAAAAGGTGAAAATAAGTGAAAGAAACCCTATTTTGTAGAGGTGTGGCCAGGATTAAATGTGTCCAACATTTAATATGGTGGACAGTATGTTCTAGATAATAAATGGTAATTTACTCTCTCTCTGTCTGTCTGTCCATTTAATATGGTGGACAGTATGTTACAGATAATAAGTGGTAATTTACTCTCTTCTGTCTGTCTGTCTGTCTGTCTTTCCAAATCATTCTCAACACTGAAGGATGGCCTCCCCAGTCATTTTCTCTGATTTGTCCTAGAACCTTCTGCTTACTAACGAACAGCTTAGGGCCTTCCTGACTCTTTCCTCTAAGTACTAGAAGCTATCAGTGTTCTTACACTGTTTCCAACAAGCCATCCACTGCTGAGGTAGTCTTGGGTGACTGCTGTAGCCATAGAAAAGAGAGTCACAGTTAACCCTGTTCAAGAGAAAGAGGCTTTACAGCATTCAAACAGGTTAACCTGACATGATTCCCTGTGGCAAAGGGTGGCATTCTCATTGCCCCAGAAGGCAGAGTCAGTAAATCAGGCTTGGCGTAAATGAAATGAAGGCTCTGTAATCAACCCACACGCTGCCCTTTTGCTGTCTGTCAAGTGCTATGATCTTTTTTGACATGTCAAACATCGACCATCTTTACCGACAGTGGGAGAATAAGAACCCCCTGACTACTCTCTGAAGGCAGGTTTCAAACTTGGTAAATATTTTTACCAGGGTGTAACTGTACTCCTGCATCCTTTGTGAGTGACAGACAGCATCTCATCCAGGAGTCCTATTGTTTGTGGACACGAAGAAAGCTCCACTCAGCTTGCTTCCCAAACCAGGTCCTCAAGCATACTTTTCTGGCTGTCTATTCCTTCACACCACTACTAATCGTATCAGAGCTAAAATGCTCAATTTTTTCTCCAGCTCATTGCAATGACTTGGTTTTCTCTGAAAATTGCTCTGCTCTTCTAGGTGAGTCTTCACTGTAGTTACAGGAAACGTTTTATACTGGTAAATCTCAAAGCCAAACTACTCATTTGTGTGACCTCTTTCTTAAAGTGCCCCAAACAATAGGTACACCATCCTTGTGGTACTGAATGCGGTCACACTTCACAATCACCTATAGAGCCGTGGGGTGGACCCAGACCTTTACTCCCCTGACTGGCAGTGAGTGTCCAGGGTTCAGGTACAAGTCAAGAGTAAGAACTGGTGGAAACTTCTGAAGGCTTTTAACTGTGAATTCAAAGGGTTGAGGTGTGGTTTAGTTAGTTGTATGCTTGCCTAGCATTCAAGCAAACCATGGGTTCCTTTCCCAGCACTGGGCATGATAGCGTTCACTTGGAATCCTAACACTGTGGAGGCAGAGAATCAGAAGTTCAAGGTCATCCTTAGGTACAAAATGACTTTGAGGAGAGTCTGGGCAACATGAGACTTTGTCTTACAAAATAAAATAAAGTGCATAAAATATAAACCCAGGCCTTGAACCATTTTGCTTCTCATTTTGGCAACCCAAATACCTTCAAGGCTGAATATAAGAATTTCTTTCTAGAATTCAGACCTGGGTAAACCTTTCTTTTTGCTTTTTCCTCCTGCATGTAATCAGTAGCCATATTAACTCTTCTTACAGAAATTCTTCTGTTTTTATTAGATTTTTATATCCCTTATACATAGATTATAGCTTTCATTACGACTTTCCACAATTCTCAGGAGAATACTTCTTGTTGCTGGTCCTTGGTCCTCTCAACCACCAACAGTGAAGATGGGCAAAGAACCATCAGAAAAGGATGTGTTGGGGACAGTAACACTTACCCATCATCAAAAGTCTGGTAAGTGCATTCTGAGCTGATAACTAGGCTCTAGTGATGCATAGACCCACTTCTTTGGATGTGGACCCCTGTTACGTTGCTTTGTCCCAGATGTGGAACACAGCTGTTTCTCCAGTGTTCTGTACAATGCTCCCCCAAATGAACTCTTCATGAATAAACAAACTCTTCCCACAGAATTAAGGAGGCATGATGCTTGTATTGCACATGAGGTTGCTTACTGACCTCTGGGTTCTGCAAATGTCTGTTGAGAGTCTGTAATGAGGGGAGGGTGCTGCCCACTGGCCATTTCTCTCAGCACCCTGGCCGTATTTTTTTCTTCTGTATAAAGCCAGATGGTAACTATTTTAGATTCTGTAGGCCATGTGGTTTCTGTTAACCTACTGAACTTTGCCCTTGAATTTTGAAACCAACCACAGATGATATGTAAACAGATTAATATGGCTATAGTCCAATGAAACTTTATTTGCAAAAATAGACAGTGGGCCAAACATGGCCTTTGCTTCCAAAGCTGTTAATCTTGCCTTACATTCTTGTGTCTGATATCTGTCTTTTCTTCTTGTGTTTTGTCTCTTTCCTTCAACCCTATTTCCTATCATAATCATCACCAACAACCATAAATTGGTTTTCTTCCTACATAGTGCAAGCCTTTCATCTTTTTCAAGAACTGTGGCATCAAAGGCAATGAAGCCCCTGGAATTTCAACTTGTACCCAATGCTTAGGATGATGTTTTAACCAGCAGTATAGTTCTCCTACTACAAAGGTTTCTGACACACACCATTTAGATGCCACTGCATTCTCTGTGTTAGTACGTTACATAAACAAACAACTCTGTATTCAGTTGGCTCAAGCTCTGATACCATTGGAAACAGAATGGTAAGGCTAATTGGATCACAGAAGCCTTGAGAAACTTTGGAAGCTATTGTATTTTAAGACAATATCAATATTTTAAAACGAGAGTGTAGTCGATCAGCATAGCAGATCCTTGGACCCGAGTTAGCCCAGGGACTTCCAGTGAGTGGAGCATCCTAGGATGACCTACATGTACTCTCTCTATACATTTTAAACTAAGACTCTAGTGACTACATGATTTTTCTCATAGTTGGTAACTGAGAGTGCATTTTTAAAATTCTATAATGTTACTACTATATGTCTTGGGGATCTTTTGACAAACCTAGTTTCTGGCTTTAGGGAACTTAAAGTCTAATACATATAAGATACAAGTAAGATATTAATATGGTGATATGGTGCTTTGGGATGAAATCCATGATAGACTTGACATGGTAGTATATGCCTGCAATCCTAGTACTTAGGGCCCAAGGCTGGGGACCAGGAGCTCAAGTCTGTCTTAACCTACATAGGGATCGTGAAGCCAACCTAGGCCACAGGACAGTCCATCTCTAAATCAATGTAAGTAAGAGGCTTGATAAGAATTGCTTGGGGTGCTTTGTAGGAGCAAGGTTGGTGGAATCCAATTACATGAACTGGGATTAATTTCTAGCATTATATTCTGACACTCACACAAAAAGCAGGGTTTCTTCAGATAGACTTTTGTATGGACCCCAAAGGCTGAAAGTCCAGCAAGTATGAAGACCCTGAGGTGAAAGGGAAAAGACTTCTTTCATCAGAAAGCATGGGATATTGGGATTATAATGCAGAGGGAAACATGGGAGTAGGTAGAGAAAGACCCTCAAGGGGAGGTCACTCCTAGGACACTAGGAAGTCATCGCTAGGTTTTGGGCATACAGAGTTGATATTTTGATGATATCCTTCAAGATGGATTATAGACAATAGATTGGAAAGAAAGAGGAGTGAAAGCCAGCATGGTATGCAAAAACATCCCAGGAAGGAGATGATCGGGGTGAAGGGATCATTTAGAAGCACTGAGGCATGAGAGACATTCAACATCAGTAAATATTACCACAGGGATGAGAAGAGAAAGGGGAAAGGCAAAGTAACGTTTAGGATCCTTTCTGAGCTTTATGTTATCTCTCTCTAGCATAGAGTCAGTGTCAATGAAGAAATAACCAGGGTGTTATTTGAGTGGATGCTAAGAGTTAGCCACAGCCTTCATGATAAGGCTGCTAAACCATGATTTTTCTTCTTTAGTTCCAGCCAAGCATGATTTGGTTCTCTCTGACTTCTTTTGCCTACACTTTGTCCCTCTCCCACTCACACCCATCTCTCTAACCTACATGATCTATCTTTAGAGACAAAGACATGATAGAATGTCCGAGTTAATCATGTTATTCCTAAGAAACATGAGGACCTGGTACACACAGTGGCTAAAGTGAGGCATCTACAGTCTGATTGCCTAGGTTCCAAGGCCAGTTGAACCCCTAAATCACTGTGCTAACTCTGGCCAACTACTCAACCTGCCTGTGCCTGGCTTGCTTTAATTGGAAATGAGATTTTAAAGAGTCTCTTTGCTTAGTGTGTGCTTTAATGAGTTAACTTCATAATACTTACAACAGTGTCCAGCATAGCCTGAGAGATCAGTTCCTACTGTTTATTCTGAAACCCAGGTGAGCCTGATTTCTACCATCCCTATGCTGTGAACTCATTATTTCAATAGCATCTTGTCCGATAACCACGGAGATGCTCTTTTTTTTTTTTAAAGGAAAATGTAGCTACTAAAGATCTGAAAAATAATTTATACATATGACCTGGTGTCACACAATTCATAAAGTTCTATAAAGAGAAGTTTGGAGAGAATGAGATCTCTCTCTCTCTCTCTCTCTCTCTCTCTCTCTCTCTCTCACACACACACACACACACACACACACACACACACACACACACACATTCTCTCTTTCTCTTTACTTTGGAGGGAACTAGACTTCAGTCTCCTCTACCTGAAGGGGCAGTCACTTGGCTGCCCAGTAACACTGCCAGCATCTAGTGATACTCAGTATCACTAGAGAAGCCCACTTATTTATTGAACATACAAACCACTGTTTCCTGTAGACTCTGACACCTGGAAGATGGCTTCACATTGCTCTTCTGTCTCATACACTGAGCTATGTCAGAGAATTGAGAGACTTGTCAAAGATTAATACATGAAGAGTGGGAGTCATTTTCACGACTACCTAACCTTTCCCCTTCTAATTGGCAGGTTCTCCATTTGATTTGTGTTAGAACTTTGAATGACAAGGCCAACAACCTCTCACTTTACATAGAAGTTTTCACTTTTACAATTTGATTCATGAATTTTATGTTTATAAAAATTATCACAAACGCAGAGTTAACAATAGCTTCCCAAACACATAAGGATTATCACAGCTTTCTTGCTGTTAGGAAGACTAGACAGCACATCCTTACTCTACTTGGGAATAAGTAGTCTGTAAGGAGGAGGATGCCATGTAGTAAGAGACTAAAATGGGAAGGCACCATGTCACTCTGTTCACCTCAGCAGGGATTGTTCATATTGGTTGATGCGGGCATTTGGTACTAAGTGGGAGCATCTTAAAATGTACCAGTAGCCTAGGGATTATATCACTGAGAGGTATGTGCCTAGCTTATATAAGACCCTAAATTCATTCTCTCTCTCTCTCTCTCTCTCTCTCTCTCTCTCTCTCTCTCTCTCT
>JADRCH010000232.1:2786906-2848377 GCA_019843965.1 Rhynchomys soricoides | reverse complement strand
TCTCTCTCTCTCTCTCTCTCTCTCTCTCTCTCTCTCTCTCTCTCTCTTACACACACACACATACACATGTACACAAACACATAACACTCAGGGGCTACAAAGACATATATTAGAAGGAAAAATTAACATGTTTAGAAAATATGAATCATGTGAGCTGACTACATTCCTAGATGTTGTATCTCTTTTAACAATTGGAGTACTGGCTTTAGTACATTATGCTTTAGAAAACTAAGCTAGCAAATTAATAGTTCACATGCTCTTCTACAGAGACTAGAGTTTAGGAAACATCATTTATTGTGGGTAGACAATTTCTAGGAACTGGAAGATAGAAGCCAGTTGCCCAAACAGAAACTTCATTATTAAATTGATGCTTTGGATGTCTTCAGACTCTTCTGAGCTTGCTTCTTCATTGGTTCCCATTACTTGATTGTCAGCCACATTTGACTGTCAATGTGCAGTGTGTAGACATTCTCTGTCTGTCTACAATAGCACTTTGGACTGCTCCTTATATCTATTTCCTAAAGAGGAAGTGTTTTATTTACCAACTTAGCCTTATCTAGGCTCTGGGTAGTACTTGCAGAGAGAAAATCCCGAATTCACTATCCACCTTCCAATCAGTGCCTTCGAAACTGGGGTAATCTGCTTTATCTTAATAGTGTGATAGCAACTGGCAAAGGGCAATAACACGAAGATAAGGCTGGCCCCATCTCTCTCCCTGTCAGCAGGCTTGGCACCTTGTTCATTTTTATTCTTGAATAAATGACTCTGTCAGCGCTCTTTTGCTGAGTTCCTTGTGGCTGCCTCCATGAAGTTGTACAGACTGTGAATCACTCCTATTAAGTCTGGAGGCAGTGGGATTTTGTAACTTTTGTTTTGCTTTGTTTAAGTAGGGCCATTTGCCATATAATGGATTAGCCTTTAACACCAGAGAATCAACTTCTGCAGAGGACTTTGCTTTTAGGGGATGCTACTGAGAGCATAGCTTTGTATTTCACACTGGTCGTCTTGTATCTAGGAACCTACATTCCAGGCACTGAGAGAATTTATTACTTGGAAGGAAATAGGGTGTAAGCAAGGTTGTGGGTACAAGGTTAAAATGGTGATAGGGTAGGTATACCAAGGGACACCCAGTGCTGCATAATTCAAGACATACAAATAGTTGAAATGGGATTCAGTGAGATGACTTCATGGGTAAAAAGCACTTGCAGTATAACCCTAAAGACCTGAATATATTCCCTGGAACCCACAAAAGGCCAGATGTGGTACACATTTGTAATCACAGCACTCCTAGGGCAAGATGGGAGGTGGAGAAAGGAGAATTACCTGGAAGCTCATGGGACAGCTAGGGTGCTATGTCTCATGTGCTACTGCATAGTGCATAGTAATAAAGTGATGATGATGATGATGATGATGATGATGATGATGATGATGATGATAAAGAATTGTTCAAATACAGCAGATATTTTAGTCAGGAAAGCTCTTGCTTTGCAATCATGTGGACCTGAGTTTGCTCTTCAGAACCATGTAACGTAAAAACAAGTGTGTGATGCGTGTTTATCACCCCACATTTGGGGATGCAGAGACAGGCAGATCCCCAGGGATTCCTGACCAGTCATCCCAGCCTACTGGTAATATTCTGGGTATTGAGAGACCCTAGCTCAAAAACAGCACACACATGAAAATAAAAACACATCCAATTAAGCTTATGAAGAAAATGGAAGGAGAAAAGATCAAGTGTTGAATTTAATCAATCTCATAGATTGATTAAAACAGATTATTACATCCAAGTTATTCTAGGAACACAGGACCAGATTCCCAGCCACAAGAGTTAGAGCCCACTTCCATGGCTCTGTATGAACTGAGAAAGAACCAAGGGATTGGTTGCCTCTCACTGTAACTGACTCTCTACAATAGAGTCCCTTGTCTAAATATCACCATTTAATTTATAAACATGGATGATAGTGCAATAATAGAAGATTAGCTCTTAGTTTTTGAAGTGCCCATCACCTTATAGAAATATCAAGTTATAAATCTAGGTGACATTGACAACATGAATAATAATTTTCTGGATATTACCTGACTGAAAACCATCATTTCTTTATTTTATTGTGATTACATCCTTGTGCTACATTATTATTCTTTAGAAAAGTCCATACCTGGAAAGAAATCCCCTATTTTTCTAATGCATTTTGAGCAGGATTAGAAACTACTCTAAATATACACAATAGCCAGCCTAGCAAGGATATCCAACTTTATACTTTTGCGCTCAACAATTGGAGAGCAATTAAAGGGGAAGAGTCAAGAATCTGCTACATGCTGCCATTTCCATAATTAAACAATAAAACTACTATATCATTTCACACAGACATTGTAAATACTAAATTAAGAAGCACCAATGAAATGTCAGAAGCATTTTCTTATGAGTTTATACCAGCCATGTGATTACCATATTGATTCTGCATGCCAATGAGATAGCATTCCACTGTGTTTATTTTTCTCCCAATTGCCTTCCAGAAAGTAATAAAATTAAATCCAATATGATATTAAATGTAAATATGCATGGATATTATATGTAAATACCCATTTTAAACTCTCTTTGCTTTTTGATATTTTCTGAGCATAATGTTGTCAAGCCAACAGTAATATTCCTATTCCCCATACAGCCCACCCTCACTTCTAGCACCAAGAGAAAGAACAACCTTTATAATTCCACTTGACATTTGTTTCATGATCTATGGAAAATAATTTTTTTTTCAAAGTTACACAGCCAGGAGCTTCTCAGCTAAGAAATTTTGATTTCCCATGCTGTCATTATGAACGGGTATTCACCACAGCACCCCCCTTTTATGTCTACTGAAGTCAGTTTTATTTTCTGCCAATTTTATCACTTGGCACTAATTGAATAATTAAAACAGCTGAACTCATCTGGCTCTGGGTTAACATCACCTTCTAGGATTGTGTTCTTGCATTTCGGGTACCCACAAGGCCATTACTGTATTTGCAGAAAACTTGTCTTTTCATCAAGATTAACCCAAAAAGAACCTGCTGCAAGAAATAGGCTCTCAAGCTTCTATAAGGCAAAGGACACTGTCAATAGGACAAAACAGCAACCAACACATTGGGAAAGGATCTTTACCAATCCTACATCCGATAGAGGGCTAAAATCTAATATATACAAAGAACTCAAGAAGTTAGACTCCAGAGAATCAAATAACCCTATTAAAAAATGGGTTACAGAGCTAAACAAAGAATTTTCAACTGAGGAATAGCAAATGGCCAAGAAGCACCTAAAGAAATGTTCAGCGTCCTTAGTAATCATGGAAATGAAAATCAAAACAACCCTGAAATTCCACCTCACACCAGTCAGAATGGCTAAGATAAAAAACTCAGGTGACAGAAGATGCTGGCAAGGATGTGGAGAAAAAGGAACACTCCTCCATTGCTGGTGGGTTTACAAGCTGGTGCAACTACCCTGGAAATCAGTCTAGTGGTTTCTCAGAAAATTGGACACAGTATTACCTGAGTACCCAGCTGTACCACTCCTGGGCACACACCCAAAAGATGCTCCAACATATAAACAAGGACACATATAACAAGGATACATGCTCCACTATGTTCATAGCAGCCTTATTTATAATAGCCAGAAGCTGGAAACAACCAGATGTCCTTCAACAGAGGAATGAATAAAGAAAATGTGGTACATTTACACAATGAAGTACTACTCAGCTATTAAAAACAATAAATTCATCAAATTCTTGGGCAAATGGATGGAACTAGAAAATATCATCCTGTGTGAGGTAATCCAATCACAAAAGAACACACATGGTATGCACTCACTGCTAAATGGATATTAGCCCAAAAACTCGGAATATTCAAGATATAATTCACAGATCACATGAAGCTCAAGAAGAAGGAAGACCAAAGTGTGAGTGCTTCAGTCCTTTTTAGAAAAGGGAACAAAATACTCCCAGGAGCAAATATGGAGACAATGTGTGGAGTAGAGATTGAAGGAAAGGCCATCCAGAGACTTCCCCAACTGGGGATCTGTCCCATATACAGTAACCAAACCCAGACACTATTGTGGATTTCAAGAAGTACTTGCTGACAGGAGCCTGATAGAGCTGTATCCTGAGAGGCTTTGCCAGAGACTGACAAGTACAGAGATGCATGCTCGCAGCCAACCATTGGACTGAGTATGGAGTCCCCGATGGAGGAGTTAGAGAAAGGTCTGAAGGAGCTGAAGGGGTTTTCAACCCTGTAGGAAGAACAACAACATCAACCAACTAGACCCCCATACCCCCTGAGCTCCCAGGGACTAAACCACCAACCAAGGAGTACACATGGAGGGACCCATGGCTCCAGCCACTTATGTAGCAGAGGGTGGTCTTGTTGGGCATTAATGGGAGGAGAGGTCCTTGGTCCTGTGAAGGCTCCATAGATGCCCCAGTGTAGGGAAATTCAAGGGTAGGGAGGCAGGAGTGAGTGGGTGGGTGGGGGAACACCCTCATAGAAGCAGGGGGATGGGATTGGGGGTTTCCTGGGGGGGGAACCAGGAAAGGGGATAATATTTGAAGTGTAAATAAAGAAAATATCCAATAAAAAATAAAACAAATTTACTAATTAAAAAAAAAAAGAAAAGAAATAGGCTCATACAGCAGGAAATTGGTGCATCTATTCCTGAAGAACAATAACACAAGTAACACAGGGGTCTGTTGAAAGAAAGGCACCTGGCCCAACCTGCTTCTTTACCTGTGTTAGCACAGAGATCTAGATGTGCTGAAAGACTACTCATTAAACTCCATCTGCCTTTTAGTATTCTACATTAAGAACCTCTTCCCCTTTGCAATGGAATATATATTGGATGAGTGTGTGTTTGTGTGTGTGTGTGTGTGTGTGTGTGTGTGTAAGTGGAGGGTTTGTATATCCATTTTAAATGGGAACATCATTAGCTACCCTTTTGATAAAAGCCACTATTGCTTTGTTGCTTTTCTATGGATACATCTATGTGGAAATCCAATCAATCTGATACTATGATAATAACATAAAACGAAGGAGTCTCCCAACCAAAAAAAGCCCAGGACCAGATGGGTACAGTGCAGAATTATATGGGACCTTCAAAGAAGACCTAATACCAATACTCTTCAATCTGTTCCACAAAATAGAAACAGAAGGAACACTACCCAGTTCATTCTATGAGGCCACAGTTACACTGATACCAAAACATCACAAAGACCCAACAATAAAAGAAAACTTCAGACCAATTTCCCTTATGAATGTCAATGCAAAATACTCAATAAAATTCTTGCAAACCGAATCCAAGAACATATCAAAACAATAATTCATTATGATCAAGTAGGCTTCATCCCAGGGATGCAGGGATGGTTCAATACCCGGAAATCCATCAATACAATCTATTACATAAACAAACTCAAAGAAAGAAAGCCACATGGTCAATTTGTTAGATGCTGAAAAAGCATTTGACAAAATTCAACATCCCTTCATGATAAAAGTCTTGGAAAGATTGGGAATTCAAGGAGCATACCTAAACATAGTAAAAGCAATATACAGCAAACCAGTAGCAAGCATCAAACTAAATGCAGAGAAACTCAAGGCAATCCCACTAAAATCAGGGACTAGGCAAGGATGCCCTCTCTCTCCCTATCTATTCAATATAGTACTTGAAGTTCAGGCTAGAGCAATTAGACAACAAAAGGAGGTCAAAGGGATACAAATTGGAAAGGAAGAAATCAAAATATCACTATTTGTAGATGATATGATGGTATACTTAAGTGACCCAACAAACTCCACCAGAGACCCACTAGAGCTGATAAACACCTTCAGCAAAGTGGCTGGATACAAAATTAACTCAAGAAATCAGTAGCCTTCCTATACTTGAAGGATAAACAGGCTGAGAAAGACATTAGAGAAATGATGCCCCTCACAATTGTCACAAACAATATAAAATATCTTGGTGTGACTCTAAACAAACAAGTGAAAGATCTGTATGACAAGAACTTCAAGTCTCTGAAAAAAGAAATTGAAGAAGACCTCAGAAGATGGAAAAGTCTCCCATGCTCATGGATTGGCAGGATTAATATAATTAAAATGGCCATCCTGCTGAAAGTAATCTACAGATTCAATACAATCCCCATCAAAATCCCAACTCAATTCATCATAGACTTAGAAAGAGCAATTCTCAAATACATATGGAATAACAAAAAAAACCAGGATAGCAAAAACTATTCTCAACAGTAAAAGGACTTCTGGGGAAATCAGCCTCCCTGACCTCAAGCTGTACTACAGAGCAGTAGTGTTGAAATCTGTATGGTATTGGTACAGTGACAGGCAGATAGAGATCAATGGAATAGAATTGAAGACCCAGAAATGAACCCACACACCTATAGTCACTTGATCTTTGACAAAGGAGCTAAAACCATCCAGTGGAAAAAAGACAGCATTTTCAACAAATGGTGCTGGCTCAACTGGTGGTCAACATGTAGAAGAATGCAAATTGATCCATTCCTTTCTCCCTGTACAAAGCTCAAGTCCAAGTGGATCAAGGACCTCCAGATAAAACCAGATACACTAAATCTAATAGAAGAGAAAGTGGGGAAATGTCTCCAACACATGGGCACAGGGGAAAAGTTCCTGAACAGAACACCAATGGCTTGTGCTCTAAGATCAAGAATTGACAAATGGGACCTCATGAAATTACAAAGCTTCTGTAAGGCAAAGGACACCGTCAATAGGACAAAATGGCAACCTACAGATTGGGAAAAGATCTTTACCAATCCTATGTCCAATAGAGAGCTAATATCCAATATATACAAAGAACTCAAGAAGCTAGACTCCAGAGATCCAAATAACCCTATCAAAAAATGGGGAACAGAGCTAAACAGAGAATTCCCAACTGAGGGAACTCGAAACCTGAAAAGCGCCTAAAGAAATGTTCAACATCCTTAGTCATCAGAGAAATGTGAATCAAAACAACCCTGAGATGTCACGTCACACCAGTCAGAATGGCTAAGATCAAAAACTCAGGTGGCAGTAGATGTTGGCGAGGATGTGGAGAAAGAGGAACACTCCTCCATTGCTGGTGGGAATGTAACCTGATACAACCTGTCTGGAAATCAGTTTGGCAGACCCTCAGAAAATGAACATAATACTGCCTGAGGACCCAGCTATTCCACTCCTGGGCATATACCCAGAAGATGCTCCAACATGTAATAACGATACATGCTCCACTATGTTATAGCAGCCATATTTATGATAGCCAGAAACTGGAAACAACCAAGATGTCCCTCAACAGAGGAATGGATACAGAAAATGTGGTACATTTACACAGTGGAATGCTACTCGGCTATTGAAAACAATGACTTCATGAAATTCTTAGGCAAATTGATGGAACTTGAAAATATCATCCTGAGCAAGGTAACGCAGTCACAAAAGAATGAACACGGTATGTACTCACTGATAAGTGGTTATTAGCCCAAAATTTCGGAATACCCAAGAGTCGCTTCACAGCAACTGTAGGGCTGAGTGTGAGGTCCCAGATGGAGGAGTTGGAGAAAGGACTGAAGGAACTGTGGGAGTTGGCAGCCCCATGGAAGGAGCAACAGTGTCAACTGGCCTGATCCCTCCATGCTCCCTAGACTGTATTAACACCCAAAGAATACACATGGAGGGACTCATGGTGCTGGTCACATATGTGGCAGAGGAGGGTCTTGTTAGTCATCAGGGGGAGGAGAGGCCCTTGGGCCTGAGGGTGTTAGATGCCCCAATATAGGAGAATTCAAGGAAGGAAGATGAGAGTGGGTCGGGAATACCCCCATAAATGCAGGGGGAGGGGAGGTATAGGGAGGTTCCAAAGGGGAGATATGAAAAGGTGGAAACATTTAAAACGTACATAAAGTATCAAAATAAAAAACAAAAAGTGAAGGGGTATTTTCATCTTGCCAACTGATTGTTTCTGTTACACAATACCATTGCAAGTAGACAGAGTGATTCTTACTCCTCCTTCAAAAGTTTTTCTTTTTCATCTATTTGTGCATGCTCACCTGCACACATATACACATGCACACATGTACACAGGCATTTGTTGCAGTCTACATATGAGAGTAAAAGGTCAATTTGCAGGCATCATTTCTGTCCTCCTGACATGTGAGTCCTAGGACTAAATTAAATCACGAAGACACTTGTCAGCATGTGCCTTTACCCCTGGGTTCACTGGTCCTGTCTTCTTTTTTCATAAAATTGAGTACATATTAGATCAAGAGACTAGTTGTTCTTTGAGTCATGTGTAATTTTACTAATGTCAATTGTGAATAAAAAATCCCATGTACCCCCTCTCCCTATTCATGATAGATTGTCCAGTTGGCCATTGACAAACAGATTTCCTGAGTTGATTATACAATAGAAAGTTAAAATGGGTAAAAAACGTATTTCATGTGTCTATATCTATCTATCCATCCATCTAGTGGGGAGTATGTGTGTGTGTGAGGTGTGGAGAGAGAGAGAGCGAGAGAGTGAGAGAGTGAGAGAGAGAGAGAGAGAGAGAGAGAGAGAGAGAGAGAGAGAGAGAGAGAGAGAATTTGAGTGTGTATAGATAATTAGCACGTCTCATGTGTCTCTGGACTCACTTATTAATCTATAACCAAACCAAGAAATCAAGTTAGACAAGGGCAGAGATGACACTGGCTTGCAGAGAATGGGCTTTTCAGTCAAGCCAGAGTTTTAGGAATGCTAGTGGTAATTCAAAGTGATCTTAGTTATGTTTTCTTAGGGCTCATTACAACTGTATCTTCATGTGAATCGTGTGTGACTTTGGGGTCTGAAAGACATTACTTAAGCAACATGGTGCCACTTCTGTAGCTTAATGTCGAGATAAATTAATCGGCGATGCTACCTCATAACTTAAAAGTGAAGAAACTGAATGGGATAATACAGAGGTATGCAGTCTCCATGCAGTAGTTTAGTGGTGGAAGACATGGGCAGGCAACACTAGTTTGTGTGTTCTCTTAATGTGTGCCACTTTAGGTCAGTTCTGCTAGACAACTTCTGACAGATGCTCTAATTAGTGTGGCCGTCTCAAAATGAGACACATAGGAGTGGTTGCTTTTATGGCTCCTGTAATGTCTCTGTATGCCATCAGAGTTAGTCCCTCATCTCTAGAGGAACTCAGAGAACAAAAAGAATAAGTAACACACCTGAACTGGTCTACTACAGGTGATGTCTCCAACTTTCTTCTTTTCAACTCACATCATAGCTAAATCATGGAAGCATTTCTGAAGATGCTATTCCAACCTCAATGGCCCTGTCTCTACTTGTCCAGGAAAGGAAATGCGATTCTGTCTTAAGGTCTGACTTCCAGATGTCATACAATGCTAGTTTGTGAAAATGTCTAGTTCTGACTCTGTCATCACCTCCAACTCTCTTTTCTCAGTTGCCCTCTCAACCACAAAACCTGGTCTGAAGTAGAGCCACAAACGTGCTTATTTTTTGCTTACGAAGTTATAAGTTTGATTATATTTTAATGACCTTTAAGAATCTATTACTGGGTCTTTCACATCCTGCAGAAAGAGCTTTCATTAGTATGAAAGAATAGTTTTCTGTAAATTAAGTAGAATTGCATCAAACAAAATGACTTTCTTCAAGTTTCCAACAAGTCTGTCTAAAGATAAATTTAAGATTTTTTTAAAAATATTCTCTTGCATTAGCAAAAGCAACTTGAAGCCATTATCATTTTAAATGAACCATCAAAAAGTGTGACTTCTAAAACAGAATGCCACCCTCAAATTGTAATGTATATAGATGCCCCAAAGCCACTCACAGAACGAAATGATATTCACACATATTTTACGTTTTAGAATGGAAACTTGAGGAGGGGGGAGTTGGCATCACTTTAAAGAAATGTTAAGGAACAGAGGATGTGAAGATAGATCTTTGCTTCTGTAGGAAGAATATTATCATCTTTGAAAGCACACACAGCTTAAAGATGCAGGTCTAACGAGAGATGTTGAGTGTCGCAGCACAGTCGATCAAGCTGGTAGCATATTTGTTTTGAAAGCTCTTGTTTAACTAACTGGAGAATAAAAAGGCTCATTGTGCTGTTTCCTTTTTTAGTTTTGATCAAATTATCAAAGGGTGGTTCAGGCTGAACTAGTTATCTTAATTGATACAATGCACAGCAAAATATATTGATCCATATGAATAGGTTCCAGATCAATTGTCCTTTTGAAAATAATATTTACATTTAGAAGGGGCTCTGGGTACTCACTGATTCCAAAGGTTAAAGCTAATTTTCCTTTAACCATAGTGATTAATACATCCTTGGGATCCTGAGTGGTTTTGAATCAATACAGAGTATCTTAAGGGATTCATTTATTGCTTCCCAAAGCCTGTCTTTGAGTCTAGGAGGTGAAGAAGATGGTGAAGCCATTATTTTAGCACACTGGCAGATGGAGACAACTGAGTCACAAGCCAGTTGGTGATTTGGCTAAAACCAAAGCATCAGATATGATGGCTGCAGTCTCAGAATAGTGTTCTCAACTCCCACCTCCCATCTGTTCCTTACAAGAGACTGAGAGCCAGTTATCTGTTATTCTGTAAGACACATCTATTTATTCTATTAAAAGGGTTCAAGCTGGTCCCAGCAAAGTTTGCCTTGTCTATCTCAGCCCCACACTTCCAGTTCATGCCATATCTGAGAAGGGGGTGGTGTGGACAGCTGATATAGGACATCTTTGTTCTTGATGAAGGAAATGGTCCTTAGCTGTTTTACATGGCTATGGAAATGGGTACTCTGCATCATTTTTTTTTATTCTAGTTTTCTATTCCATGTTGGTGAGGGATGCTATTTCATAGCATCCTAGTTTGACACTAAAGCCAAAAATTGATAAAGATAGGGCAGGTGTTAGCAAGGCACAATATTTTCTGAATTGTAAAGAAAATAACCTGGTTTTAGATTTATTTGTGTCTAGCAGAGTCTATGTGATATTTAGATTGTAATTTTCCTCTCTGGACTTAGTTCTGTGACCTGGAAAGTAAGTACCTATAGTAGATCATGTGACCCCTGAGGCTTCCCTGACAGGAAGATGGTAGAGAAATTCTCCAAGGATTGTTTATTGATAGCAGGGAAGAACTCTGGTCCCTTACAGGAGATTACATCCAGAAGAAGGTTGTTTTGCATCCTGGCTAGTTTAGACCAGTGCTCCCAACTGCTGTCATAGGTCACATTCACTGCAATCCTCATTTCCAGATGATTTAACATTTAGAACATTAAGTATGTTGATTTAGGTGATCACCTGGCTACCTCTGCTACATATTTCAAAATATCTTAGAGGTTTTCTGACATTTTTTTCTAGTTATATAGTGTTCTTGTTAAGAATCTTTGCTCTTTTTCACGAAATTAGGGACAACAGAGGCAGATATTTGACAAGGTAGAAGCTTTGGGACTTTCCTTAAACCATACCTGGGGCTGATAGAGATGGCTCAGTGGTTAAGAGAACTTTCGGTTCTTCCAAAGGACCAGAGTTTTGTTCCCATCTTCCCTGCTGGGCAATTCACAACCTCTTTTAACTGCAGTTTCAGAGGACATGGTCTCCACACAGAAATGATAAACACACACACACACACACACACACACACACACACACGCAAGCAAGCAAACAAGCGCGCGTGCATAAATCATTTAAAAAATAATCAGACCATTTACTTAGCCTTGGTGTGAAGCTAGGTGAGCTTATCCAGGAAGAACTGGTTGAGTTGGGGAGAGACTGGAAGAGTTGGAAATATATTGATTATTGACTGTAAGTAGAGAACTATTTGTAACACCAAGCTTCATTTCTGTGATTTCATTCAGATAGTTCTCTCTTGCCTTCCATTCATTCTAGATAGAGTTTTAAACATTTCCTTAAACCCCATTAAAGATGATAAAGCAGTCTGCCTCCCAGCACCATGCAACCCCTGAAGCTCCAAGGTGAAACAACAGAGGCTCCCAGAGTATCCAATTTTGTCTTTGGCGCTAATTAAAATCCTCTGGGATGTGCTAATTCCAAGATGTTATTCTTGCCTAAAGCTACAGACTGTCACTAACCATGAAAGATGTCGGATCTCTAGGTGAGTATTAATATGGTTGTCTTAAGCTAAACACATCTGGTGAACAAAAATTCTTCTCTTATCTAAATCAAGGAGCCATCTTAGATGGGGAAATCTTCAAAATATCTCTCATGCCATTCCAGGATGAAATCAAGACGATAGCAAGGACTTGGCTCCACTCATTTCCTATTTCCAACCTTTGTTGTTGGTACCAAAGAGCCAGAATCCTCTCTTGTCTTACTGCATGCGTTCTCACTTTTGGTTATTTTGAGGAACTCTCCAGTCTAACTGTAAATTATTCTGTCAGTAGTTTTGAAGTATTTCAGCTTTAGTAGCCACCCTCCTCCAGGTCTTGTGTGTGAGGAATAAAACTTACATCATGGTACAGTGGTCCTTTTCTCTCTGTCTCTCTCTGTCTCTCTCTGTCTCTGTCTCTCTATCTCTCGCTCTCTCTCTCTCTCTCTCTCTCTCTCTCTGACACACACACACATAGTGGGCGGAGAAAGAGACAGAGACAGAGATAGACAGAGAGACAAACAGAGATCAGAGATAGAGAGACAGAGAGAGATAGAGACAGAGAGACAGAGGCAGAGAGGTTTTCAGCCCAGTGGTTTTCTTTGATACTTAATGTGTAGAGAAAGTCAGGATGAAAGAGAAACACCTGCTGCTTTTCAGAATGGAACCCTACACACTTGTAGCTTTGAGCTCTGGCAGAGAATGAACCTGTAATTTCAATACTTGCAGTGAGAACCTGCAAGTTACAAATGGAAGCCACAATTTCTATGGCAGGCATTTTGTTAGGCTGTCAAGGAGCTCATTTTGCTGTCAGTCCCTATTTTATCAAACATTCTCTTTACATAAATAAAATGTAACACTGAAAAATGAAACACAAGAACACACACACACACACATAAAGGGGCATACCAAAAACCTTTCCACTATTTATCTCATGTGGTGTAAGTTGATGTGGCATCTTCACTAAATGTTCTGGAGTTTAGGGGGATTACTAAGGTTTTAAACTGAGTAAGGAGATAAAACTGCTTTTGGTCAAGGATCACATTCTAGCCTTAAACAGCTCGTGGAGACGTATGGGGAGAATGTTCCACACCACAGTCATATTTAAAACAAGATCTCTCTTTGCTTTTCTTTACTGCTTTCCTCAGATTAAAGTAGACATGGAGTAAGAAACTTCAGGAAAATGTAAGCCGCATCTTTCTGAAGGTTACACAATTTATTCTTTATAGTTAAACCTCAATTTGTCATCTTCCAATCATAAGATCCCTACATAAAACTGTTTCAAATAAATGAGGAGTCAGACTCCGCAGTCCCTGTAAGAATTTTTTAATGGGAGTAATAGGGGGAAATAGGAGAGAGTGTAAAGTGAGGAATCAATCAGCTGTCTACAACATACAATCATGTTGTGCAATGAATACGTACACACAGAGAGAAATTACAATAACATAGTTGGTCCACCACAACTATACACAGTAAATTATTACTTCAGAATTCATATTTTACTCTAGCAATTCCAAAGAGCTTTAAAGTCCAACCCCACATAATTTATCTCAGAAAACTCCAGTCAGTTAGAATATGTTACAAAGAACCAGCTTCCTTGATGTGAACTCGTTTAATTCTATCTCATGGTCATAGCGGAGATCCGCAATCTGGGAAAATATGTGTCACTGGCCTCAAGAGTGGCAGTGGTGTTGGCTCCTCAGTTTATCACGAGTAAATCATTCCCAATTCAAAGCTCATTTTCAAGTCACCATGGTTTAGTTGCAAAACCCTTGATTTATGAAGGACATTCATGTTCAAAAATAATTATGCAATTGCTTTGCGTTTCAGGCTTGGGACTCAAACTTCAGCCTTTATTCTTCATCCAGTAAAATTTCTATTTTACTATAAATCCTTCTAAACTCCCCTGGGGACTAAAATTGACCATGTCTCTTCCATGACTTCTTAGTGTGTGTGTGTGTGAGAGAGAGAGAAAGAGAGAGAGAGCGAGAGAGAGAACAGCTACCGTATTATACACATCCCAATCAGAGGAACCTGACACAGCCGTCCAACCCTTGTGGTTCCCTTGTTCAACACTGAAAAACAAGGTTGAGTTCACTTGGCTGAAAGGACACAAAGTTTGGGACAGAATAGAATGGAAGGAGCAGAGAGCAGAACAAAATACCAGTTCTGGCCAACATTCGGAGTCACTTTTAGGGTTATAAAATGGCTTACAACCCTGAAAATGTTGGCAGGACATTCTGCGTACATCACATGTTTCAGACACATGATTCAAATGCTCTCTGGCTCACGATTACAGGCTTGTGATTGCTGAGGCCCCATTGCCATTCCAAACAATTCATTGTACTCACTTGCCTAACTAAGGTCCTTTAGCCTGGTGGAAGGAAGTCTTCCAGAAACTTGTAACCACCCTGAGCTGGTACATGACTTTCCTGTCAATCACATGATGACTGTGACCCTATCTAATTGGCTAGAGGTATAGAACGTCCATGCAAAGCCTCATGATCTTTATTTCCTAAGCTCTTCTTGGCATAAACACACATATAAAATAATCACAAATTGGCCGGGATATGGCCCAGCCAGTGCTTTGCGCTAATTTCATATTTGACTACAAAGTAAAGTGCAGAGCATCCATATTACTGGTGACTCAGTTGGAAGATGGAGATAACCTTGAACATACAGAGAAATCTACTGCTTTCTCTTATATATGGGAGTTATTGTTTTTATTCATAACAATATTCTTTTCTATTTTTCTAATACAACATATTCTGATTATGGTTTTTCCTCCCCTTGGTTCCTCTGAGATCTTCTTACCTCTTCTCCCGTCAGAACTCATACCTTTCTGTCTCACGATTTTTTGGAAGATACAAATAGGAGATATATATATATATATATATATATATATATATATATATATATATATATATATATTCCTAGGATGGATGTTAAGAATATTTTGTTTACTGAAGAATAAAGTAGTCAACATTAGCAACTTTTAGTTTGAACAAATGTTTACAGTGCCAACAAAGAGGCCTGCCATGCTGGCATTCGGTGCCTCTCCCTGCCCATATTCAATCAATATCTCTGCCTTACTGATTGACTGGATCCTGATAAAACCATGTAGATGATTCTAGCAAAATCTATGGAAGTAACTCTTGGAAGGAGACTGAGGTGAGCACATCCAATACGCGTTCTTTCCCTAAGCACTTTATGCTGGTCCACTGGCTTTCCCCACACCTTACAGGAGGAGCCAGGAACTACTATTATTAAGGCCATTATTACTGTGACTTAGAGGAAGCTGAGAGTTCAGCTGACTCTGTCTCCAGGCTAGAAACTCACTGAGTCTAAGAATTTTGATGTTTTCTCTTTTTGTTCACTGCTTTGTACCTGTCAAGTTTCTTTCTTCCTTTCCTTTCCTTTCCTTTCCTTTCCTTTCCTTTCCTTTCCTTTCCTTTCCTTTCCTTCCTTCTTTATTTTTACCAGAATAGTTAATGCGTTAATTCCTAGCCAACTGGAATAAAACCCCTAAATGTCTAGACTCTTGTGCTACTTTGTTTCTGGTAGGAGACTCAGCTAATTTTTTAAATATCCCAAACGCCATTTTGTGTCTTCCTGTAGCATTTCAATCTGTGTCATTTACATCAGGAATAATTTTGGCTTCAATAGTTAAAAAAAAAAAAAAGTTGTGGGCTAGAGAAACCAGTCAGTGGTTAAGAACAGATACTACTCTTGCAGAGGACCCAAGTTTGATTCCCTAGCACATATGTAGAGTAGCTCACACCACCTGTAACTCCAGCTCCAAGAAGGCAATGTGACACCTTGTTCTTGCTTCAGTGGGTACATGAACTAATGTGCACACATTCATAGGCACAGGTATGTAATGAAATTATAAATAAACTTTTTCTCAAAATGTTAAGGAAAGGGCTGTGTGTGTGTGTGTATGTGTGTGTGTATGTGTGTGTGTGCATGTATGCGTATGTGTGCATACATGTTTGTGTGCATGCACGTGGGTGTGCATGTACATGTGTGTTTGTGACATATGTGTGTTTGCATCAAATCTGTACACGACATTTCAGCAAAAAGACAGTCATTCCTTTCTGCAGTCATACTGAAGGACCAGATGCTCATTAGCGCACTTTTAGAGAGGATCCATTTATATTCCCTTTATTTGGGGAGAGCATTGGATTTTTTAAATTGTAAAATATTCCAGGTTTCATTTTAGTTAAGTCAGTGGTGCAGTTTTGGTGATATGATTAGTGACTTTTGTGATAATCACCCCTCTTTCTCTCTAGTTTCCCCCAAATAAATTGAGAACTTGAAATCCATCCCAAGAGGCCTGAGACAGTGGCCCTAAGGAAAAAGCAATTTATCCTTCATCTCAGCTGCTCACTCAGTTCTTCGTTCGTTTTGTGGCTTGAATGGAGAATGCATTGCCTAGATTTGTGAAATATATGGAAAATAATTCTACCTCCAGTTCATTGTCCTCTTGGCTATTTTTCTCATTTTCAAGCTTCATGGAACTATTTTGAGCCTTCCCAGTACACTTAACATAGCTTTAAAATAGATTTAAACCTCCCCAACGCAACTGAATTTATATTTCTCCATTCACTACAGAGGCCTCCTCTTAAAGCTCTGCCGGGTGTTTCAACAGGTCCAACACTTATCTGCCTCTTCCTTTAGTTGGGAATAATAGGAAAGAAACTTGAAGATTTATAGTTACAATGTGATTTGATGAAAACCTGTGTAAGAACAGCTTTCTGACTTCTTGGTAAAGGCACAAATGAAATCAGAAATATTTTAAAACATGAAGATAAATTTCTGCTTTGGACCCTATGAGCCCCTTGGTATATATTCTTTCATATTTTAGAAATAACCCCAAATCCCTGAAAGAACATCAGTTAGAAAAAGTCTTGTCTGTGTTATTCATCCCTGTCAGCCCCATCTTGTGGTTCCTTTGTGGCAAACTGGTAAAAACAAATGACCAAGTCTTCTTGTTTCGTGCCTGTGCGGTATATGCCTGAATGTGGGGGTGCACCAGTCCGTGACTGTACATGGAGAGGGCAGAGGTTGATACTAGTGTCTTTTTCTATTGTTCTCTATCTTATTTTTTATTTGCATTTTAAAGTTTTAATTTTTGAAACTATATTCTAATTATATATCTCGGTTCCCCTTTCTAACTCCAAATCCTCCCATATATACTATTTCCCAGTCTCCTTCAAATTAATGGCCTGTTTTTCATGAATTGATATTGCATGCACACACACACACACACACACACACACACACACACACACACACACATATATATATATATCACCCAAGTCCAAAGATGTTCTTTTTAATCTCATAATTCTCTTCAGTACCTGCACCTGCTCACTTTTAAAATAGAGTATGTGTCCTTATTAATTGTTTATTATTGGTTGGGTTTTTAAAAATTATTTATTTATTTATTTTGGGTTTTCAAGACAGGGTTTCTCTGTCTAGCCCTGGCTGTCCTGGAACTCACTCTGTAGACCAGACTTGCCTCAAACTCAGAAATCTGCCTGTCTCTGCCTCCCAAGTGATGGGATTAAAGGCGTGCACCACAACTGCCCAGCTTGTTGATTATTGTTTTAAAAAGTAAGTGTAAATTCTGTTAGAAATAATTGTCTTACTTCCTTACAGCTTTGATGGTGGATGACTTATTGGCAAGATTATTATATTTATCTAGATTCAAACCATGAAGTTTGGTATATGGAAGATACTCAGTAAATATTTGTAAAACACAAATTCATCTAAAAAGAAAAGTTTTTCTTTTCAGTTAACTTCAGTCATTTTTAGCTTCCCTAGACTGCAATACTTTTCACAGTGATTCAGTTTTCTTCTCGATATAGGTGATTGAGTTCCTACTGTGTACACAAAGTATTGTTCCTTCACTGGAAACATGAGTCCCTGTACTTCAGGTGGCCAGGCTCAAGCCATTAAGAACATGATAGATTTAATGCAGGGCCAGAGACAGAGTCCCTCTCTGTGGTCACAGGTGCAAATCACAGGGAAAAGGAAACAAAATGTTCACACCCCACCGCTATTGAGTAAATGTACCTGTAGCTACTGTGTTTGGACTTTTACTTATAAAAGCAATCAAATACAGGCAGGCCACTCCAAGTTTATAATACAATATTTCAAAGCTCAGAGAGGAATTTCAGAAGAGAAACCAACTGTAGCTTATTGTACATCATTTCATTACTATGGAAATCTGTGACTCAGGTTAAAGAGAACGGCAGCCATTTTCCCTCAAGTATATTCTTAGAGCACTGTGTAGGTTTGGTATAGCCAAAGTCTTCTGTGTTCCTTGGTTAAACTGCGTCATCCCAACTGGATGTATGCTGTGATTGTAACACTATCCTTGGCAATGGCTTCTAATTCCCTCTTGCCGCCCGTCGTCCCCATCTCTGTTTCCTCTGCCGTCATACAACTGATTGTGGCTTTCTCTCCATTCACATTTTCCTCTATTCCTCCCCTGGACCATTTTTTAGCAGTGGAAGTATTGAAGCACTGTCAAGAGTCTGGGACTATCTTCAGAACTATCAGAAGGGAAATTAAGTCTCCATTTGTCTTGAGAAATGAACAGGGAGGGTCTATAAAGGAAAAAAGATTGGCCAATCTTTTGGATCCATAGATCAAGGGACTATGTAATTCTTTTTTTTTTCTTCTTCTTCTCCTGGTCAGGCTGCTTCTTTATCTTGAGAGTAGCCATAATTTCCTCTTCAATATTTTTTATAGATGTTTCCAGTCCCGAATCAGTTTCTTACTGCCTCTATGACTTTGGGGTGTCATTCCACATCTCTGTGCCTCAGTTTGCTGATCTGTGAAATGGGACTCACTCATCTATTTATGACAGCGCTTCATGAGGTAGTGTATGATTTATTTGAGCAACTGTAGATAATGTGTTTACAGTGGTGCTATATGGTTATGTTCTTCAGAGTTACTGGGAGTGTATATATTGAACTTGACCTCAGATTCTTAGAGAAGAAACATACAAGTCTGGAAAGTTGGAGACTGCCAACATTTGACCCTCTGCCTTGTTTACTATGCCAAGTAAGTGTTGACTCGTGTGTCTCAGAGGCATTTAGCGTGTTCTTCTTTTCCGGTATGTACCATATGAATGAAATCCATTCAAAAATTCTTACACTCAAATCTTCTACTGTCCCACTTGGGGGCTTTATTTGTTTCCATGGTTACAAACAAAAACTGCCAGGCAGGCACTTTTCATGTCACTCTTTTTATCCAAATTATACCTTTAAGAAAAACTTTATGCAAAATCATCAATTTAACCCTTCCATTAAAAAGAATAGGAAGCTGAATGGCCAAATGGACATGTTTCATATTATCTTCTGGTCTTCAGAACATCTTCAGAAATAGACCAGTTACAAATGAAAATGTTACAAAATAGCATTGGGTAACTGATCCCCTACAAATGCGAACTAAGAAAATTATCCTCTTGTTTATTGTTTTGCTTTGTTTTTTTGTTTTTTTTTTTTCAAGACAGGGTTTCTCTGTGTAGCCTTGGCTGTCCTGGAATTCATTCCGTAGACCAGGGTAGTCTTGAACTCATGAAGATCCACCCTTTTCTTCCTCTCAAGTGCTGGGATTAAAATTCTGCAATACCACTGCCCTGCCTGACTAAGAAGACTATTCATAAGTAGAAGGTTGATGTACAAAGATACCACATTTTATCCAAACCCAGCTTCCTTTTTCTTTGCATCTCTTTGCCGGTGTGCAAGTGCACCTCTGTATTTTATTGGTGACAGCATTGGATGTGGCGCTTATCTCTCAACACATTAGCTGGTAATAGCTGCTGAGGATGTGGCAGTGCATTTGTGCAGAAGGTCAGCATTAAGGCAGACAAAGAAAAGGGGCAGAGACCAAACAGAAAAGACAGCAGGATAAAACACAAACATGCTACAGTTGGTTTGGCAGCAAAAAAGCAGAGAGATCATCTTTTCTCCCTTTTTAGACACCTTTTCCATTTTCTCCTTTGCAAGCTGCCTTCAAAGCAAATGTTTCTTTGACTGCTAACTCACCACATCCACATGGTCAAAGTTAATGTTATCAATTGGAATTTGGAAACAAAACATTCTCTATAATATCACTGCCTACTGGTGAGTATATGCAAAGATTGCTAGAACTTATTGCGTACCCATTCTGATCTAAGGGCCCATGAATTGCATAGGTAGGTAGATAAATAGGTAGGTCGGTAGGTAGGTAGACAGACAGACACACAGGTTGGGGGGGGGGATCTGGGTCTATTTGTGCAGCCCAAGCTACCCTCAAGCTGGAAATCATTTCCTTTCTTCCTCCTGAGTCCTGGGACTACAGGTACACCCAGCAAGCATCATTGTTTTCTCTCTGCATGTGCACATGTGAGTATAGGCCAGAGGTTAAACTAGAGTATTTTCCTAAGGAGCCATCTACATCTTTAGCCAAGGATTCTTACTGGACATGAAGTTTGCTTACTAGGCGAGGCTAGCTGGACAGTGAGACCCAGGGAATGGGTCTCACCTCCCCAGTGACCTATGCCTCTAATTGTCTATGCCTCCACAACACTGGGAATGTAAGCATGCATCACCATGCCTGACTCTTTACATGGCTACTCAACTCAGATTCCCATGCTTGTATGGCAAGAACTTCACTGAGGGAGGCATCTCTCCAGCCTCTCTGAGGACTTCCCATTCATTATCTCATTTAATGTTTTTATACACTCAGAGCTATGTAATCCTTTTATATTAATGTTAAAGGGAAAGAATTCTGAGTCTTGTGGAAGCTATATGACAGTCTCTGACCACATTTCATAAGAGGTAGAACTACGTTAAGTCTCTCCAGAAGCCATTGATTTTAATGCATATTCAGTAGTGTTATTCCAACTTGTCATTGGAAATTCTCCTAAATACACAAGTAATCTTTAAAATTAGGCTTAAGTGGGCACATGGAATAAAGATAAACAAACTTCTGAATCATCTTCACATTAGAAAAAACACTCTTGATCTGTCAGAGGTTGACAAAATCCTACAATTGTTCACTATGTCCAGCTCTGTAGTTTTACTTCTGAGATAAAGATCTGAGGACACACTCGTGGCCATTTTTACAGATATGCATGGCCCCATGAAGCTTAGTGGCACTCAGAGCATATATACTGGGCCTCTGTCTGGTGAAACAGGTGTCCTGGGTTCCATGTAACCCACAGTCAGAAACTCTGGCCCCTCATCCACCCTCTGCATGAGGTTAAGAGTTTACTGACATATTTTGGGCTTTATGCCTCCTATTGATTATCTTATCTGTTAGACACAAGCCACAGACATTGTACATAACCCACAACTGAGTCCCTGGGGGAAATGCAGTAAAACTTAGCACCAGCTCCTCTGCAGAGTGACACCAGTCTATTAAGAACCCTCCTTATGGAGAGACTGAGACCACATGCAAAACATGCTCAAATTCTGTTCATACTTATTTGAGATTCCAGAACATGCATTTTGACCGTATTAGTATCTTATATTACACATAGATATAGGGATATCTGGTCTTGAGAAAGAGAGAGAGAGAGAGAGAGAGAGAGAGAGAGAGAGAGAGAGAGAGAGAGACCATTGCCTTTAGGATACTTGTTTATATCAATTTAAATGAAAGCATTGTTTATAATACTTCATAATTTAAAGAGCAGATGATTTATTTGAAACTAGAAAGCACAGTATTGATGAGTGAAAATCTCCCTTCCACTGCAGACTAGATTGATTACAATGAGCTTGATGGGGGAGTAATATTTGTGTGTTAATCCTAGACACCATTTTCTTTGGGATACACTGGGGAATGGTTGAAAGGAAATATTTAATTAGGCTAACATGTTGCTTTATCTTTAGTCAAATGATGGTGTCATTGGAACAAGCCCTTGAAAAAGATTGTGAAACAGCAAGCGTGTGGCAAAAGAGGCCTGGGGTTGGGGCACTTGAGCGGTTATTTTGCTTTTTAATGTTACCACACTTCATTGCTCTTTAGTTGCTCTTACCAGTGATGTCAAATCAACTCGAAGGGCATTTTAAGAGGGCTGAGCATCACACATTAGTCCTTTAATGTTAATTGCAGTTAGTATATAGTATCAGAAGGTTTTTATGCAAAATGTTTTCTTGGTCTCTTGGTCATTAAAGCTGTTTTGATCTAAGGCACATTTGTGCTCCTTGGAAAGAACAGGGATGGGTATTTGTCATTTCTCAATAAACACATAGCTTGGATTGTTTCGTGCACAGCAAGCTGAAGTGGTCTATTCAACTGCTTTACTCTCAGAGCTTTTGGAGTGCTGTAGACAACAAACTACATTGTTGATGCTTATAAGTTTTTCCATTTTCAGAATGGTATTCCCAGTCCATCATTATTCAGACTTTAGCCAAGCTGACTACAAGTTGCTGAACTTGTACAAAGAAACTGATTTACTTCTTGGGTTCCTCATTCTCTTAGGCTAAGTCATCAATCCACATCCAAAAATTTAAGTTACTAGAGACATTTCTTCCTGTGCTCAACTGACATACTTAAACAACTTAGATCTCATCTGAGGATGGAAAAGAGATTGAATTTTATTTGTGAGATGCATGACCTGAACGGAGGAGGGTATGGGGGGAAAACCAAACAAATTACTTTAGTGTGGTTGCATCTGATATACCTCCTAGAGGCTTACATTTTGAATACTTGATCCACAGATGATGTTGCTATTGTGTGATGTTCTGGAAACTTTAGGGGGTGGGATTTGGCTAGAGGAAGTAGGTCAGCAGAGGTGGGTCCTGCCTATCTTCTTCCTGTTCCCTCCTGTCTTTCTTTTGGCTTTCTATCTGTTATATGGTGAACATCTGTCTCTGGCCTATGTTCTAGTCACCATGATTTTTGCCCCAGTATATATGATGCAAGTGAAAGTTGACTTAACCCTTTGAAACTATTAGCTAAAATAAAATAAATTCTTCCTTCCTATGGTTGTTCATATATTCTATGATGTGTTTAGAAAGTCCAGGATATTGAAGATTCCAGGAATTTGGAACATATACCAAAAATAAATAAATAAATAAACAAATAAATAAAAGAAAGAAAAAAGAAAAACCATAGGCAAAAATCATAGCCAGTCCAGAACATAGATCATATAGGCTTGTATGTAATAAGGCCATAAAGATGAGACTGCTCATGATTTTGGATTCAATATCAGTCACGTGCCCTAGGTGCTGGACATGTAGTTAGGGGAATTAATGATTGTTCTTCTAGGTTTTAGTCTTCCCTTAGTCCATTTCTGATGTCTATGTACCTCTCTTTGTAAATACAAATGTTTACTTAATGCTATTATTCATTGAAGCTATTTAATTTTCTGGATTTTATGGGTTTCATAGCTAAGAGTTGATCTTGAGTATCAGACGAGACTTGGGAATTTCAAAAACTTAGAATTTTAAGACTGTTAGTGAGGAGGGACAACTCTTGGAGAACAACTAATGCATTTTCCATTATAAATATTGCCAGGAGCTACTGGGATCCAGGGACAGAAAGTTATGCTTTGACTATGAAATGTCACCTAGAAACTCCTGTTTAAAATGCTTATTCCTCAGCTAGTGGCACTACTTTTGGAAACTGGGAAAACTTTAGTTGACATGCCCCTAAATGATGGAGGTCCCTGGAGGGTGGCCCTTCCTGAGTCACCCTTTGCTTCCTTTCTACCATGAAATGTATAGCTCAACTCCATCACACGCTCCTATAGACCATAATATATTCTCCCCAAGTGCAAACTAAATGATCCTTGACTAAATCTTCCAAAACTATAAACGAAAGTTTATAGTTCATCCTCTTTGGCTATGCTGGGTGTTGTCACTGCAATGTGACAGCCCACAAGGGACAGCATGGCTTAGCACTTCATGAATGGTTGAGACATGGCAGAAGATGGTTGTTACTTGACTCAAAGTTGAGTGATCATTGAAGTTGAGCAGGATGAAGAGAAAGATTCACAAGTATGACTGAGAAGAGAAGGTGGAATGGTGGAATGACCGCCATTCCTGGTGAGACTGGAAACCTTCACCCTCCACGTCCCCTCCCTGCCTCACACATTTTCGTGATGCAGTTACAAGTTCAAGTGCAGAAACGATGGGACAGACGTGTTCAAGGAAGAACAGAGGCAATTGGCTTTACCTCACTCTGAGAACTGGGTAAAGAGTAAGATGTAAAAATACACAGACATATAGCTACTAGGTAAGAGTCCATGCCAGAAATTTTAGCTTCTGAACACAGGAAGTTGCTCAATGACCAGAGATGATTCTAATAAATGCCTTCTTCTTCTTCCTATGTGCTTCTCAGTACAGAACTGGGACTGTTCTGCCACTGCTGGGACACCCACACTTTATACAGTAGCACCTGGGTCTTCTCCTATACAGATTTCTATCCACCCACCACAGAAAAACAGACCCAAGCTCATGTACACAGTGTACTCTGAAAGGATACCAAACCACATGTGCAATTCTGAGACAATGTGGAGAGTGGGCAGGCTGCCCAGCAACCGTATTCTAAACACAGGAAGAAGAAATTATCAGTTTCAAAAATCTATCAAGGCAAACAGTATGAGAGGGCTTGAGTTTGGTAATGCTAGGTATTTATACTGATAGAACTTGAAATTCCTTCTAAAATTCCGGTAAGCTTTACCTTTTCCACCAAATTCAATCTCATTGGCTGCAGTTATCTACTATCCGAAGTGGAGAAGCTTTTCTAAACCATTTCAGTATGAAAATATTCAATCTTGCAGTCATTTCAGTTAACAGTTTTGCTAACTTGTGTATGTTGTCTTAGCCTGGCCTCTTTCAGAGTGGACATTCCAGGTCTTTGCAACTGATAAGCTTCTCTTCAACATTTCCTACATGAGGTGCCTAGTTTTGTGTCCTCAGAATCCTTTGATCTTTAAAAAGCTTGTGTATAGCCTGCATTTACATAGATAATTTTGTGTTGTATATATGTTCATGGCAATATTTTTAATTCATGTTAAAAACAAAGGAGTCTAGGGAGATGGCCTGGTTGTAAATTACTTGCCATGCAAACATGAAGACTTGAGTTAAGATCCTTAGTACCTATGTGAAAAGCCAACTATGATGGTACTGGCTACTAGAATTTGTGCTCTGGAGTGGTAGAAACAAGAAGGTCCCTATAACTTTCTGGTCATATAAGCTTGCCCAAGTGATGAGCTCTAGATTCAGCAGGAGACCATGTTTTAAAAACAAAGGAAGATACTGGTCATCAACCTTTGTCTTTCACATATGCATATAAACACATATGCATACCATATATACATATTCACACACACACATACTCACACACTCACACACACACACACACACACACACACAAGTTATAGGCAATGAAGAGTGGGTGATTAAATAAAACAACATAGACCAGGACTCTAAAATAAAAACCCTTAAGCAAACTAACAAAACGCCACACTATAGTAGGATTACATTTGCAGATCCTTTGTCCTATATTTTAGCATGTCTAAAGTCTTTTCTGTATATAGTAATCCCAAGGTCAGAGGTTCTAGACATCTTTACACAGTCTTGGGACAGTCACCAAGTTTTCTAGTAGAATTTTAAAATTTCATAAACTTAAAAGACTTCCCAGAGTCTTCATGAAGGGGAAATGCATTCATCCAGTTCCTCATTGTCATGGCAATTCCTAAAAGAACCAGTTTGATCCCCTAAACTTCCTGGTCATGTCCATGGCTCTTAGTCAAACCACATCTTTCTTTACATCCTCATTCATGGCTCTTAGTTCAAAGCACATGGCTTAGAGATATAAGTGCCCTAGTTGAGATCAGTCTTCAGTACCCTTTTTGTCTATGGTCATTAAAAATCTTGTAGCCTTTTCTCCTGGTCCCTGCTTCATCATCACCCCTGCACTTCCATAACTGGATCCTAACTGTTTCAGACCCACTCTCACAAATTTCTGAAAATAATGGCAATATCTCATTGAGCCTGATGCCTACGGGGTGATTCTTGTACGCTGTAGCGTTCACAAGGTGTTTTGTTTGTGCTATTGTCACGAATGCACCAGGGGCATGTGGTATCACAGCCTTCTCTTGACAGGTGGGAAAACTAAGACTTGTTGAGGTTAAGGGATGGCCTCAAATTTTCATATTTAGCATAGAGTGGGAACAAGATTCAAGACCAAGTCTATTTGTCTCTAGAAAATTAGCCCACATCAAGAAACAATGGCTTCCTTGAAATCACATTTCTAATAAAAAAAAACTTCTCTAATTCAAAACCTTAAGCGAGCTCCTGTTTCTTTAGCGGCATACTCAACTCATATCAAGTGCTTTAAACTATTAAGTTCTGCTTTGGTTGGACAGTTGTTATGATTCTGGCCTATAATATGGCATATCTGATAATCTTCTACATTCTCTGTGGGCTGGCCATATGACTACGAAGATATTAGAAACTATGGTGCAAATGAAGGTTTACCAGATGCTTAGGATTTAAGGTTTATACTTTCTCATGGCTTTCTAGGACCTGTTGGTCTCTCTATAAGGAATCCATGGCTAATGTTTGAGAATGAGAGACCACATAAAATTGCTGTAGTTAGGCCAGTTATGGCCTCAGATGTGGAAGAAAGCCAAAAGAACTGCCCAGATGACGCATAGATTTATGAATAAATATAATTGCTACATTTAGTCACCAAGTTTAGGTGTAGTTTATGGCACAAAGGATAAACATGTCCACTTTCCACCTATGTTGCTCCACTCCTGACTTGCTGCTCTGTTTTCTAATGTAGCATTCTGCCTTTATGCCTGTTTCAACATGGGCCCTCAGCCAGGAGTGTCTTTTTCTCACCATGGCCCACTTTGGCTCATCTTTGATATGGTGTTTAGATACCATTTATATTCCTGCCTTGACACTTATGTCCTTTGGTCTGTGCTATCACAATGCTTACTATAGTTTTGTAATGGTACATTCCTAGCTTCTCTTCTACTAGAATCTGAGATTCATGAAGACAGCTCAATATTTCTGTTCATGCTCTTCCCTAGCACCTAGCACAATGGCTGTACATAGCAGCAGCAAAGAATTTCTGGAAGTGGTTGAGGAGATGGAAGATCAGTAAGGACCACACGCTGCTCGTTCAGAGTCCTAGAGCTTGGTCCTTATGCCCATTTCAAGTGGTACACAAACACCTGTCTACACCAGGACTAACACCTTCTTCTAGACTATGCAGTCACATACATGCACATATGCTTCATACACAAACACACACCCAAATAAAGTAAAAGTTTAAAATATTATTAACTGAATGAGGAAGTGAATGTCTGAGCTAAATAAATAAAATCAAAAGGAGGTATCCTAAAGGAAGCTAGGGGAAAGCCATCAAATAAGGAGATAATTGATTTGACACTCTTTAATGCTTTAAAGTTTTTATTTTTCTGTGTGTATATACATAGGCATCCATGTGTGTAGGTACATATGTGAACACACACATAAATCTGTGCGCATGCTCATGGAAGCCAGCAGAAAACCTTGAGTTCTGTACCCCAGGAACTATCTACCTTGGTGTTTTTTGGACAGGATCTCTCTTACTTATTGGGAAATCTCCCCCAAGATTAGGTTGCCTGGCCAAGAAGCCCCAGAGGTCTGACTGCTTTCATCTGCCCGGGCAAGGACTACAAGTATACCTTCCATGCCCAACTGTTTTAGATGAGTTCTGAAGATCAGTCCCATGGCCCTCATGCTTGCAAGGTGAGCATTCTACTGATGGAGACCTCTCCTGGTCCGAATTCATCTTTTAAATGCTGTTCTCTTGCTCATAGGATAGGAACTCTGCAAGAACAAGGCAGACTAACTTTGAACAAAGGACTCCTCACATAACTGCCCATACATATATCCCATCTGCTTGAGACAATGGCTCAGAGGAATTCAAGGTGACTACAGGAGACCCACTGGAAGAAGGACGGGGGCCGATTATTATTTGACTTGTTAAGTGTTCAGAGTAGAAACTGGATCCACTTTCTAACATGTTACCAGTACAGAAGCAAACAGAAAGGAGAGTAAGTGAATTTTTTTCCCCTTTCCAGTCCCAAACCTCCAACCATCATCATAAAACTCACCAGGAGACAAAGTTGATAAACTGACAGATAGTATCAAATGTCAGCCAGAGCTTCTTTCTATCCCCAGGCTCTGGGGAACAGCCTATGAACAGGTTGTTCCTGCCAGAGTATCTCATTATTTTAAGCAAATTGAATTTCTCATTGACTATGTTGAAAGGTTGTACTCTGGTTATAATTACTGGTTTTTACTTAATTTCCTTTTATAAATAGGTCGGTACTCTATACTTGAAAGTAGTATGTTGATTACTGATTTTTTTCCCCCTTCTGTTGGCCTCAGGGACTGTTTAGTGCAGAAACTGCTGACTGAATGAATTTAATGAAATAAATACATATCCAATTACAAGAGGGTGGGTGAGAGAGCATGCACAGGCCAGCAGGTAGCAAGCTTACAGTCAGCCAGGACAGTTCACCTTATGGTCGTGCAGTTCATTCTAAGTGCATAGGGAAGGGGGCACACGAGACTATGGGGAACTGAAAAGGCCCCAGCGATAGACTCCTGTCGCTGGGAAAAGCCATCTCCTGGGAACTTCCTTTTCTACCTGAATATGAGGAGGTCCATTCAAGGAAAACCTATGTCCAAAGAAAGTCAGGCTCCCACGACAGCATACATGTGTGATCTGGGAAAGGAAACAGCTCAAATGGATATCTCCGCAGCAGCTTTTTATTTAAGAATGTTTTTGGTTTTCTCTGATATGGATATAATATATTATTTGAATCCAAATATTTATAAAATGAAGAGATCCAAAGGAGGAAATGATTTAAAAAAAACCTATAACTTCTTCATACAGAGGAATAACTACATAATATTCACTAATTTCTTTATATCATATATGTCATATATGTCATCTCTGTGTGTGTGTGTGTGTGTGTGTGTGTGTGTTCATGCTGCACAGGCTTGTTATATGTCCAACTTTGTATTTTGTTTTTCACTAATACTAATGTTGTAGTTATAACCTGTGTTGTGGACCTACTAAATGTAACTTTTAGTAACTAGGTATATCCATACTGTATGTGCAATATAATGTTTTAAACCATCCCTTTTTTGTTTTAAATACTTCATTTTATTTACTGGTTTTGATATTATAAATAAAATGGTATTGAGTATTCTCACAATCAAGCTTTCTACAGAGCTTAATATATCTTCTGAGTAAATTTAAAGAAACTTTTTGGATGAGGGCATTTGAACGGGTTCAGGTCGTAACAGTGAGGGTATTTTTAAAAGAAATCTTCCGTCATCTTATATTTACTGAATTGTATATAAGACTCTGTTTTACTATAGCCTTGTGAACACAGAAATAAAAATACTTACAATACAGTCAATGAAGTGAAAGGGTATAACCTCACTGCTTCATTTCTAGATTTTGTGCTGATATCTGTCTGCCATAGCAAGCTCACATAAAAGGAACACTATTGGAAGGACAGGACAGTGGCCAGTGAGCTTTTATTAGGAAATTCAAGGAAGGGAAGAAAGCATGGAGGTTTTGGCTGACCAAACAGGGAGGGCTCAGATTAGCATTTTCTAGAAGGTTTGTTGGTGAATCTGGCTGGCATGGATATGTCACATCTACCATGTAGTATTACTGGAGAGGAAGTCAGTGTGTTGGGCATCAAGGAGGGACAAGAAAGGGTAAAAGTGGATCCTGAAAGCCTCAGGGCTAGTTGTGACAACTGAAGAAAGTTACTCAGAGATGAATTAGAAATTCTCACAGCCTAGTGTGCGGCACCTTTGACTAGCTCACTCTTGACTTGGTGTTACTAATTTAGCCTTTGACCACATAACTTGTTCTTCGGTAAAGGCCGAAAAGTCAGTGTGTAGATTTTTCTAGCTCCTGTTTTACTTTTTGTTTTTTTTTTTTGTTGTTTTGTTTTTTTGCTTTTTAAATTTTTGTTTTGTTTGTTTCTTTTTCCAGGATGAGCTTTAGCTTTGTTATCTGTGAGCATTTCAGTGAGATTTCAACTCAAATAAAAACTGAAAGAATTGAAACTTATTTGTAGATTTCAAATAACCAATGTATTTCATGACTTCTACTGTCACTGAAAACAGAAAATTAACTTTTATTATTTTTTTCATCTCATGTGTTCTTTCCAAAGAGAGATCATAGAAATTTAGGGTTTGAATGCCTGCATGTGTCAAATCTTAAGGAAACACATGTTTCGATGTTTCTGGGGGTGAATGGACTGCAGACTTATCTTGTGCAGTGGAGAAAAGATTCCTGAGTTTGCCAGGAAGAAGTCAGCACCAAGAGGAACTTCCTGCCAGGAAAGAAAGCATGGCTAATGTGCAACTCAGCTACATGCTTTCTAGGGCTCATGAGCACTACTGTCTGTCCTTCTTCAACAATTTACAAGCAGTGTGGTATAAAGACTGTTGTATTTAAAGTCAAGAAACCCTAGATTATTTTTTTTTCTTTATTATAGACCAGGTAGTACAACATAGTGAGACCTCATCTAATTTTTCTGGGTTTCATACCTTTCTTACTGGACCCCAATGGCAGTGGCTTGTGTCCTCTGGCATGAGGAAAGGACAGCTTAACCAGGTGCCAGTCTATTGGCTTGGAATGGAATCCCTGGGTATTTTCATATTCTAACAAATGGGGTTGACATTGGCTTGAACTATTGAAGACAGGCAGCAGACGACCTACAGATCAAATAAGTTAACATACAAGCCATGCAAGTGTAAAGTAAAGCATCTGAGAGAGCAGGGGTTGGGTGGGGGAAGTTCTCATTCAATGCAAGGGCACGATCTCAGTTCCTATAGACATAGTGTAAGAGAGGGGGCTCTCCAGTGCCTTATCCAGTCATCATCAGAGAGGCTTTCTCCAGCAGAATACGGAAACAGATGCAGAGACCCACAGCCAGCCACTACACATATATAGAGTGTAAATAGGAGGTCTCCATCAAATCCGTTTCCTCAGAGTTTGGGGAACCCTACAGAAGAAGAGGCAGAAAGAATGCAAGAGCCAGTGGGGACAGAAGATGCCAGTAGAATAAGACCCTCTTAATCAACTAAGCCAAGTGCATATGAGCTCACAGAGACTAAAGCAATCAGCATAAATGGATCTCTGTGTATAATATATATATTAGCTTCACAGTTTTGTGGAACTCCTGACCTTGAGAACGAGTGGGTTTCTGATTCTTGCACATGCTCTTGGGACTCTTTTCCTCCTCTTAGGTTGCTGTGTCCAACTTCGATATGATAGATTTTGCTTCATCTTATTATCATTTACTTTGTCGTGTTTGGTTGCCATTTCTTAGACTCCTGTCCTTTTCTAATGAGTGGCAGATAGAAAATAGATCCAGAGGGGAGGGGAGGTGGGAGGAACAGGGAGGAGGAAAGAGGAAACTACAATCAGGGGATGTTTTGGTTGTGAGCCTAGCCTTTAACTATTGAGCCATATCTCCAGCCTAAACAGGATACGCTGTATGAGAAAAGAATCCATTTTTAATAAAAGAAAAAAATGAAAAGGAAAGAAGAAAGTGGGATTGGGGGTTCTGCTGATGAAGTCTGTGGTCTCTTGAGAAGCAAGAGAGGGTTCCTTCTCTAATGTTTCTTAGGTGATATTGCTAACTGTTTACAGTCTCTACATTTTTGGTAAAATTATATATCTCATATATTTTTATTAATACTATTTTAAAAGGTGATAAATCACTAACTTTCAGGACAAAGCTCACATAATTCCAGTCTCTCTGGGGGTGTGGGGGTGCTTGCTAGTTTCCCTCTGCTGTACATTAAACAGTACCATTTGGAGGTAAATCCTGAATTTCACAGCCTTGGCTTCTCCCCAGATGTCCCTGGGAAGCCCAGGATGGTAGAATCACACAGTGGCCCTAGCTATCCTGTTGTACCAATTTCATGTTCACAGATTGCCAGAGTCAAGAAGTTCATTTGAGGCTTAGCAGCTTGAGTGGTAAACATAAGATACTTGGGCCAGCTAGGGACAAGATTGGAGCCAAGGTCATTTGTCTCCCCCCTGAAATGCTTTCTTTTCATGGGAAAAAATGTCAGCCTTGAAGCAATTTCATTTCCTTCTGAGCTTCAAAGATCCAAATACAAGTCCTTTAAGGACATCAGGTGTCTCAAGTCATCCTGGGATTTGTGGGGAATGGGCCATAGAGAGACTGCTGGTTCTGAAATTGACACAATTTTAGGCATATTGACTCAACTGGTGGAAACATTTGTGTTTCTTTAACATATAATTTGCCTGAAGGTGTCAGGTCTTCATCTTCAAGAGTGCTCAAATCTTATATTAGGTAATACAAAGAATTTGCTCTCTACTATTCCTGTTTCATGTCTTTCCTTTGGGTGGTTTGACACTTGGGTTGTGAACTCCTGGATTTCCAAAGGCTGCGAATATTTGCAACAGTCTCCGGGACATTTTCAAAGCCTAGAAAAAAAAAATAAGAACTAGTTTTTCCTATCAGCTCCACATTTCTCTTTTAAATTAAGCCAGTGTGAAAAATCACAAAGAATGTGAGGAAGAGGGGGGAGGAGGAGGCAGAGGAGGAGGGGGAGGAGAAAGAAAAGAAGGGAAAAGAGGAAGCAGGAGAAAATGACTGAGGAAATGTAACATTAGGACTAACCTGGATAGTTCTGTTATTTTGAGTTCAAAGAAATTTAATTTGAAAAAGACACACAAAACAGAAGTTCCTATGGCATACTCGCTTGAACGTTTGTTTTCTACTGCCCTTTGCATTTTGCAATATTTATTTTTCTATAACAGATGAGTCAAAATAGTTTGGAAAGTTCAGACACACCGAGTAGCAAAGGCTATTCTCTGGAATTCAAAGGAGTCTGTCTGTCAAGATGTTCTTGGTTCCTACATAGTTTCATTAAGAGTTATCTTAAGCGCATTTACTTCAGAAATAAATGAATACCATGGATCAGAAGAACTGGAATATGCATGTTTTATCTACAGTTATCACATTGAATTTTTAATAAATCCCATGAAGGTCACACAAAAGTATATTTTCCATAATCATTGTCTATTGCTTTCATAGTCTACTTGGTATGAAATCTCTCCTTTCCCCCCCCCCCCCCCCACCGCCCCTCAGCAACCAGTAGCATGGCAAAGTGGTTGAGAGCTAGGAATCTAGCCTGGAGTAAGGCAGTTGTTGACTGTGGGATCCGGCTGCTGGGAACTGAATTTGAGTCCTCTACAAGAGCAGTAAGTGCTTTTCACTACTGAGCCATCTCTCCAGCTCCCATTTCACCTCTTTGTGCTACAGAAGTATTCAGTTTTTACCAAGGAACAGATGCAGAAAATAAATTAAAATAAGGTTTATAGCAATACCAGATACATGAAAAGCACTGACTCTACTTTATGTTCTTATTCCTACATTTTTCATAGTAAGCATTCAGGGATCGCTCCTGTTCTATTGTGCTTTGAAATGGATCCAAGTTGAATTCTTTGCCTCAGAAAGTAGAATAGAGAAATAATACTTTTTACCTATTAAATATTAGGCACCACATTACAGGCTTTTCAAGCATTACATGATTTACTCTTAAAATAATGAGGGACTAGATTCGCTCTAGTTTTTAGTGAATGCGGAGATGGAGAAGGGTTTCTCAAGGTGATAACCATGGACTCCAGATCTTAGACTTGAACCCAGATCTGACTTTGGAGCCTGTGGGCTTTTCAATTCTTATCCAGAAGAGCTCTGAGGCTGCTTCACTGGTCAGTGCTACATACGGAATGTTTCCTGTTTCTTTCTGGATTGGCCTCAGGCCTTTCTTCACAGGGTTCTAGCTTGCACGGTTGGTTTGGAATATTCTAGGCTGCCCAAAGAGAAAATCCTGCCTGGTGTCATGGATGTTTTTATGGTGCTGATAATAAATAGCTTTGAGTGGATAGGAAAGGCAACAGCCGACCTCTGCTTCTGTTCAGGCTTTGTAGTTTCTTTCTAATCTATGTTAACAGTCTCTGCTTCCAGCAGTATCTATCCCTGTCCCTGTGTCAATCCGCTGGCACTCTTAGATCACAGATGGAACAGGAAAGAGTAGCAATGCCTATCAAGTACACTAGCTGTCCTAGGCAACCCACACCGTCTTCTGGCTTCTAAGAACTCTCAAGAAAGCTTGAAAAAGAGGTAGATACATGAACACATCATGAGAAATTCCAATTTAGTCATGATGGAGAGAGACTTAGGAATCTGTACTTTATCTCATTCTTTGATATAGGCAAGGTTGGAATTTACCAGCTAAGTCAATTACTTTAAAGTCAGAGAAGATGATGTGATAGATCCAAGCGTCGATTGCAGTAGAGTGTATCACTGCTTACTTTCAGTTGTATGGTCTCCCAATAGACCTCCTTAAGGGACACACTTGAAAGACAGTACTGGCAACATTTTCTGGACTAGTCCCTTCTTATCTTTCAAATGACATCATAAAACAGGATTTAGCTTTCAGATATAAAGACCTGGATATTGCTCAGACATCAATTTACACAGAGCACAGACACATCTTGATTTAATCAAAGCAACACGCATATGGAAATTCTGCTTGGCTTGAATTCCAATACCTTCTTAAGGGGTCAGCTATATGGCCTTCTTTTGTTATCTTATGGTACTTCAGGGGAAAAAATTAAAAGATTAAAAAAGTAGACAGTAACCAGATTTTAAGAATAGAAGACCTATTTCCCTGGTGCAAAGTTAGAGTCTCAAGGGAGGGCTGGAATATGTGTGAAGTATATCTATTTCAGGAAAAAAATTAAACAAAGACAGACTGCCTCAGAGTTGTTAGAGAGTAAAATCATCCACAGTGGAGAAGCTTAAAAGCATGTCTTACTTTTTTCATTAGCATCCACTTCTCTTCTGAAAGGCTAATTGTAAAATTTATAGAGCTAATTATCTCCCTAGATTAATATTTATGAATATACAATAGCAAATGTGAGCTGCAAGTGTTGTGTTAAGCTGTGGCTTTTCTTTTCACATATGCAAGCAAACAACAGATATCTCAAGGTGATGTTAATATTCTCTCTACAATGTATGTAAACAGTCATGCTAAATTTTTCTTCCCAATTGCTGCAAATTGGTATTTACCCAGTAACCGAAAACTATTTTTAACAGCTAACACTCCCGAAATGCATCTGGGCCTTTCTGCAACGCGAAGAAGAGCTTGGAAAATCGATTATACAAAGGCGCTGCTAATCAAACAACAAAGAACCAGACTTCTCCTTATTGACTCATTTTTAACAACATTTTATTCTTTCTATGACAAAAGGAGGATTTGTTAAAAGTATCTTGTACTTCCTGCAGTTAGAATATACTAACAGTAACATCACCCCCTAAAAACAACAACAACAACAAAAAACCAAAAACAGAAGAACAAAGTCATGTACGATCAAAACACAGCTTTGCCCAGAAAACCAATGTGTTCTCATGCCAACATACCCACCTGAAAGCCCAGCTTCCCTGAGTACGTTTTAGCTAGCTCTATAATGCACACATCATAAACTTTCCCTGACCCTGGGTTGAGCAAGATGTAGAAAGTAGGAGGGGAAACTAGAAAAGCCAAATATGATGATGAATGGATATCCTTGAGCCAATTTTGAAACTGTTTTAGCTTTCTTGAGTTGCACACCCTGAGTGGTGTCACATGAAGTTGGGGATTCTTAATCAAGGACTGTGGCTTGGAGAAAGGACAATGCATGACAAGGAGGAGTTCCTAACTTCCCTGCTCTAAATTCTCATATAAGTGTACCATACGAACTAGTGTAAGGGTGGTACACTAGTAAGGCCGAGAGTATCTGTAACTATCAAGAATCCTCAAAGGGCCTGAGAGCTGGGCTAAGTTGAAGAACTAGGAAACTCGCTCTAGTTTGTTTGTTTCTTTCTTGTTATAATTTTCTTTAGCTACTGCTATGTTCTCAGTTTTATGTTTTGGCTTCACTGGTCCATCCTCTAACTTAGACCCCACACATTTACTTCAAAGCCTTCTTTTTAAAGGTTTCTTAAAAGATTTATTTTCCTTTATGTGTGAATGTATGCCAGAAGTGTGCAAGTGCTCACTGGGGCCAGCAAAGCACCCTTGATGCTGTGGAGTTACAGGTGGTTGTGAGCTGTCCTTTGAGAGTTCTGAGAACATAACTTGGGTTCTCAGGGAGAGCAAAAGTGGCCTTAACCTTAAGTCATCTGTCTAGCACCATCCCTCCTTCTTATTTGTTGGAACTATGTATGATCAAAGAGTAGCCTCCAGACACATGTGGCAATTTACATTTGAAATGGATTTAATGTCCAGTACCTTAAATGGAGCCCCCGTATATGACAGCCCAGCAGGCCAAGGCAGTTTATGACCTCTGCCCTGGGCATCAACGGTATGAGCTGTGCCATCACCACAGATCTTTCTATTAGGTGACCTTGCCTTCTAGACAGCAGTTCTCATTCTAAGAATCTGAATTCTAGTAAGTCTCTCACACGATTGTCCTGCAGCAGCATGCCTACATATATTTGGAGAAATATGGTTAAAATTACATGTTCAAAAGGAGCTAAAGGCGTCCTGATGCCTTTTTCTCTACTTATTCCCAGGTCATTTTCCATAGTAATAAGGGTGTTATCATATTCTTATGGACCAGCCTCTATTACTGACACCCAGCAAGTCTCCAACATCACGGACAGCCTTAAATTCCTCAAGTGTTAAAGTTGAAAAGAATCTAGTGTTATCCATTGTAAATACTTATTTGCTGATTGGATTCTATCTTTAATTATTCAAAGACAAAACATAAACAAGTGATGATGTAATATTAACTTGCAAAGGAATGTGGATGGTGGGGAATATTTCTCTTAAAGAACCCCAGTTTTTTTGGTAAAGGTGCTGATTATTTTCTTCCCTTATACTGAAATATACCCTAGCAATGTCCACACATTGGTTCAGGACTTGGACCAATCAGAGCTCAATTCTGAAGCAGAGTATGAGGCTCGTGGCAGTCCTTCTAAGCTCCCTACATTCAAGGGACATATCTTTAAAAAGAGAAAAGGTTCTGGGGAAAAAAATCTTCATCAACTTCAGGTTACTAGGCTTGCATGGCAAGTGCAAAATTTTACTAAATGAACATCGCCCCAGCCCAAGGCCCAAAGACTTTTGCATTAAAATGCATTCGGAGCTTTGAGCTAAAAGGCCACTTCTTTGCCAGCTAGATAGCACTGTTACCAGCAAGAGTGGGATGCACACAGTGCTTTCCTCCTGGGCCTTTTAGGCAACTGAAGTGTGATAAGAAGAAGAAAATCATCCTTTGAGGAAACAGCCATAACCAGGAATATCTTGAATGGTGGAGTCCATTGCTGTTGGCCTGAATGTGGGAAAGAGCAGCTAAATCTGGGTATCGATGTTAGAGGCAACAGATTAGATATTTCTCACAGTGTTCTTTCACAAGCTGTACTGCAAGTACTTTAATATTCAGACAGCTCTCATCATCTTCGTGTATCATTATTTCTTTAGGGTAAAGACTATACTATTCCTCAATGCTTCTGCCCAGCACACGGGCTTGGAAATACTCATTTTTCAAACACACTCACCTTACATAATGGGATCAGGACACAATATTTCACTTCATATGACTTTGATCACCCTTGAATAGAACAAAAGTATCCCCTCCCTCCTTTTGATTCTGTAAAACAAATCTTCCATTGAAGGAAGAGGCTGGAAGAGAGTAGCAGGTGCTCCTACTCCAGTGGCCACGCCCCTCCCTTCATTACCTTGTCTTATTAGACTCTCAAGCTTTAAAGGAGAAGGTGATGGTGTGAGTGTGTCACCACTCTCCCCACCCCTACTGAAGCTAGAAGACGCTAGAGAACAGGGACACCTACCAAATACTTTCTGATTGCTTGAGACTCTAAGACAAAACACGTACAACCGGCAGAATTATAAAACAAATCGACTATCATGCATTTGTGAACCAGAACTGAAAAGTATTTGGCCAGCTGGTAACAAAGGGTTTGTTCAACTATAAAGTCAGAAGCTTAACTCCATAAGTTACTTAAGTCTCCTGTTTTCCTTAGTATTTATCTATTTCTATGACCAATATGTAATATCAAGAAATTATCTTAGGCATTATCCCAAACCTTCCTAACTTGAATTCGTAGAAATTCTTCAGAGCTTCACAAAAAACTCATAGTCAAATGGGGTACAACAACAGGGACCCACATCCTTCTTCAAATTTTGATAAAACATTTAAAATGTTATAAAGACTTTACTATAGAAATACATACATGATATGACTTAAACATCCTCAGTCCTCAAGAGGGGGTTCACTAGTATAGGGCAGTTAAGGGATTACACCGAATCAAGTGTAAATGAAATACCATTGAAAAGGACCTTTCTGATATCATGTGGAGCACAGGTGCATGATCAAGGGGTTGAAGGAGCCTTGCTTTGACTTGTTGTCGCTGTGACTCTTTCATCCTTACTGTAATAGAGAAAGGCTCCTTAGTGACTACTACATCACCAGGTTAGTTATTGTCTTGATTTTAAAGAAGATTTGGCAATAGCTTTGTAGAACAAGTTTGTTTTTTTTCTCTGCATCTTTCTTGCCAAGCTCTCACGTGACCCGTTTCCGTGGATGTGGGAAATGACATGCCTTTCCTGTTACTGTGTCAGTGTGTCAGCTTGTACTGAGTACTACTGACATGATTTCCACCCCTGCCAAAGCCTTCTCCTCATCTCTCATCCTGCCTGTCATCCCCCATTTGCCACAGTCAATCCAAGCTACAGAACAAGAGAATTTTCCATAAAGAGACCCTCTTGATAGTAAGTAGATCAAAATTGGCAATATTTTTAACTTAGCTTTCATGGATTGATTCTTTACTCAAATAATTGGCTACTTCCAAAACTATTTTAAATAAATAAATTATAGCAAAGGGTTATGGTTAATCTGGTATTTGAGGAACAATGCTTAGCAACTCAAATGAACAAGACATCAGATTCTTTGATCAGGAGGGAAAGCTACGTGTTTTGCTACATTGTATGTAACACACATTGAGCACAACAGGTTCGTGGAATCAGTCTTGCTTTCTCTCTGTATCTTTTTCCTTGCCCAAGTTTCAAGTGACCTGTTTCTGTTAGTGTGGAAACAGCACGCCTATGTGTGAATACTGACATCCTGACCTTGGGAAAAAATGCAAAAGATGCCGAATTTACCAACATTTAAAAAACAAAAACATCATCTTTGCATCTTTGGCATATGGGCACTAATGACTATAGTTAAGGGGACAGTATCAACAAAATAGTTGCAATTATGAATCAATAGTTATGAACCTAAAAAATAAATTTCTGCAGAATTATAACCATTTAACAGACAAGGACATTTGTAAAAGGAAATCATTCCCCATCTTGCATATTATGTTGCCATAGGATTCTGTTGTTCTATTTAGGTTTCTTACAGTCACTGTGAGAACAATTTAACCCTTAACTAGATCACTCAGTATATATTTACCCATTGGATGTAGCTTGGTAAAGCATTTTTTGTTGCCTGATCTATGATTCTCAGAAGATAGACGTGCCAACAGAAGAAATTTAAAATAGTAACACAATGTCTAGATTCTCTTTTCTCAAAGTTATTATGATTCATGCAATGAATTAATGTACTGAACTCAGGGATTTTGAAAACTTTATGTTTCAGTTACATATATATATATATATATATATTCCAGAGAAATTATAAAGTTTCTTCAATGTCACAAAGGGTTAGGGTCAGAATACTTGTTCTTCTGTTTTCCCTGATAAAATATTGAACCATAGGGTAGGGAAGATGGCTCAGTTGGTAAAGTGTGAGCTACAAGGACAAGAAAAGGCAAGAGTGACAGTGTATTCTTTTAATCCCAGGGTTGGGAAAGTAGAGACAGGAGGATTCAGGAGTTTGAGGTCAGAGAGTCTAACAGAATTGGTGAACTTCAGGTTTATTGGGAGTGGGGGAGCGGTAGGGAGGGAAGGAGGGAAGGAAGGAAAGAGGGAGGGAAGAACTGAAAAAATATATCCAGAGTAGATCACACACACACACACACACACACACACACACACACACACATACACCACAGCATCATTTAAGTGAATACCCTTAAAAGCAGATTACATACTTTGATGATCAGAATAGAGTATATTGTGGTTGATCCCACTTGGACCCCTGAAAGAAATGGGGGTTGAGTCTTATTATGAAAGAACCACTTGAGATCCTAGGTAGCATTGAACCTCACAGAGAAAAGCTGACAAGTCCATCCTTGCAAAGCACCGGAATAAGTCGGGAAAAATAGGATAGATACCTCCTAGTTCTCCTTTCTTTTGCCTAAGGTTGACATGACATTGATTCATCCAAGAACAATTATAATATTCTAAAGAAGTTTGACCTTGGGAATCCAGGCTCTTCTTTTCAAGTACAGATTAAAATGTGTTTTGAGATGCACTATTTTAAGGGAAAATGATTTAAATATATTTCCCTGGGATAGCAACTATTATTGGCATGCAGAGGGAGAATCTAATTTAGAGTAACCACCTTTTGAGATGTGTTTGTGAATCCCCTTGTGTCAATCCGTATCTCATATTCTCTCTTATCTGTTTCTGTAACTCACATCTCGTTTTCGCTGTGTCAGCATTCTATTTATAAATCATTGCATCAACACTTCATTGTGTGTTGGGCATAATCTTTTCTTTCTGCAGCTCCCACTCAATGAAGATTTTTATCCCTTTCTCAGATATTTGGAACTTTTAAGTATTCTAGAATGTCAGATAATGTTTCCCAGAGGAAGTGAAAAATTCCTTCAGTATGATTTCAAGCTCCAAATGATGAAGTGTTGCTTGGATTCTGGGGCAGGACTGTCTCCATCAATAGGCTATGTTTACCTTCCCTTAAAGATGACTCTGTTAGGTACAGAGGGGAGTTTATTCTAGGGTATAGATTATCTTTTCATCCTGTCATTTAAGCCATAGATTTTTAAACTGTGGGTCACAACCCCAAGTTGTTATATAACTGAATGTGGGAGTCAGGGAAATTTGGCAAAAGCAAAAAGCTTCTAAGTATCTGACAGCAAAAATTACCTAAAAATCAAGCACCTGAGACAGGCATTCTGCCTCTACCACATGACTTTACTGCAGCTTGGTTCTGAGCACACAGTGGGCACACTTTGCAGTGTGGGGGCCATTAGACCACACACTGCCAGTAAGCCCTGCCTGAAGCAACTTGGCTCAGATACTGGATATGATATGGTCCGGTATGTAACGTGGGTTCATTGTAGTTTCTTGAAATTACAAAAAAAAAAAAAAAAAAAAAAAAAAAATTACCATTTCATTATGGAAAACACAGTCCTTTACTATCTTCCTAAAGTTATACCACAATGTTTCAAATCAGCACATCTTGGAATTATATTGCTTTAGGATGTTTGACTTTAAAAATTGCTAAAGACAAATAAGCCAACAGAACAAAGTTGAAAACCAAGAAGTAAGCTGACACCTCTCTTGGCCACCTAAATTTTTACACAGGTAGTAACAACATGGAGTAGAAAACAGATAGTACATGGTGCTGGAGAAACTAAATATCCACCTGCAGAAGAAAGCACTTAGATCTGTATCTTTCACTCTGTAAGGCTCAACTCTATATAGAGAAAATCTCTTAATTTCAAACCACTGAAACTGCTGACATACACATAGGGAATGCTCTTCAAGATAATAGCCCAGGAAGAACTTTGGGAATGGAACTCTAGAGGCAGACAAACTAGCCATGAGCATCAACAGGCAGGGCTACATTAGATTAGAAAGTATCTGCACAGCAAAAGAAACCTTCAGCAGAGCAAACTGCCCTCAAAATGGGAGGAAAATTTTAGCAGCTGTAGTCCAGGGCGGGTGTTCAGAAATGATTGAGAAAACAAGCAAGCAAGCAAACAAACAAACACATTGCAGATATTAAATATCAAGGAAATGAAACTGCCAATCAACAAAGGAGCTATTACAGTGAACAGATGAAAAGAGAAAAGACAAATGGTCAATGAGTATTTTTTTAGTGTTCAACGTCCCTAATTATCAGGAAAATACAAGTTAACACTACTTTGTGCTAATATCTTATCCCAGTCACATTGGCAAGCATTTAAAGGTCTGACCACAAATGCTGGCGAAGATGTGGGAAGCAGAAGGCGTATTCACTGCCAATGGAGGTCAAATTTAACATAGCTGTTATGGAAATCAGTATGGAGGCTCTTCAAAATTAATAGATCTCCCATGTGACCCTAGTCTTGAGCATGCACCCAAAGGTCCATATCGTATGATGGAAGCACTTGCCCATCTATATTTATTGTTTCTGTATTCACCATGACAAGGGAATGGAAGCAGCCTAGATGTCCATCAACAGATGAACAGATAATGAAAATGTGGTATGTATCTATACTGGAGTGTTAGCTATGAAGAAATGTAAAATCATAAAATGTGCAGGAAAAATATCCAATAGCTCTTGAAAGAGTAATATTAGGTGTGGAGGCTCAAACTCCAAAGACAAAACCTGCACGTTCCTCATCATATATGTAGATCCTACTCTCCATTGTATCTCTGTGTGCATATAACTAGGTGCAGATAAGGATACAGTATAAATATAGAACGGAGACCAAGAAAAGGTAGTATCAGGTGAAGAAGGTAGGCGGGAGGTAGCAGAAGGGACGTATGGTACACAGAAGAGGTAAAGACTCTGGGGAGGGCTATAAAGGGGGGAATGGGGTAGTGGGGGATGACAGGGGAGATGGAAAGTAGCAGTAGCAGCATGCTTTAACAAACAGTGTTATAATGGAGAGGATCTGTAGAGAGTAAGTTGGCCTTGAACTAATAGAAATCCACCTGCCTCTGCTTCCCAAGTGCTGGGATTAAATGAGCCTTCAATAATTCTAAACACATTTCTTCCATTTTCTACTATATATTCATGCAAAAATAACATTATCAGTATTTACTATTATAAAGTCAAAACATCAGTCAACTCCAAAAAACAATGATGATGCCCTATGCCCTGAAGGATCAAATATTCAGCCAAGATTTAATCCTTTATATAAAGGTAAGCAAGCACACCTATCTTATTTGTTTGAGAATTCACTATCAACTTTACTAAGTGTTCAAATTGGGTGCATGCAAAAGAGTTAACTTAAAGCATGAATCTTTATGATTTATTAGCAGTAAACATTTGAATTGGATGCCCATTTTACATACTTACATATTTAGGGTCTTGTGAGAATTTCTTGTGTAAAGAGGTTGGAAATGGAAAAACTTGATGAAGTCTAATTGAAGATGTGTACAGTTAGTTTCCAGATCTAATAGGCACAAAGCAGTGAAGAGTTCACATGGGTAATGTATTAATAAACTAAGCAGATCCTGGAGAATCCACTTAAATTCCCCAAAGTGAGGCACGCCTTTAGTTGCGATTTGCATTTTCTCAGTTCCATCTAGAATGTCATGGAGCAGGTCCTGGAAGAATCCTGGTGTCCTCTTAGTAGCAAGTCTTTGATGTTCCACTCACTTACTTCTTTCATCTCTTTCATGTCCCACCATGTAGGAGGATCTGTTGGGCATTTGGTAACTTTACAAAGTAGGAAGGGGACACTGTTGAAGCCCTGGACCTAAAGTAGGAAGGGGACAGTGTTAAAGCCCTGGACCTAAAGTAGGAAGGGGACAGTGTTGAAGCCCTGGACCTAAAGTAGGAAGGGGACACTGTTGAAGCCCTGGACCTAAAGATCATAGTGTTGTTGAGCCACTCCATTCTTAAGAACTGCTAGCAGTGACTTTAAATGACATCATCAATGTGACTAGTCTGAAGAAATGCTAAGCTCTACAACAATCACTATAGAATAACATTAGTTTTAGGTTTTATGAGAAGAAGCAATATTAAGTTTTGAATTGAATACGTAAGGTGTGTTTGGACCCAGGGAAGGTTGAAAAGTATAGATGAAACATGATCAACAAGCTCATCATTCTGAGAAGCAGCAATGTCATCAGTGTGGACTGTCCATAGAGACATATATTTAGTTAAGGTAATTATAACTTGGGATTGGAATGTGCTCATGTAGTTCTTGGCCCCCTTTAAAAATAAATATTCTAATTTAAACAGTCTTGCAGGACAAACCCTGACTATGTTCTTTCATTAGATGTGTACTCAAATAAATGAAAAGTGAGGACCTTGTGAAAATTGATAAAACAATTTGGTAGTACAACTAGAGCCAAATTCTATAATAATAGCAGAGAATGACAGGAGGTAGAGAGATGGCTCAGCCATTAAGAGTGTTACTGATTCCTTCATACCAACACAAATCCCAGTACCAATGGCGGGTGGCTCATGCCCACCACTGACTCCAGCTCTCTGGGTTCTAGCACCCTCTTCTGACCTCAATGGGTACTGATAGATAAGCAGGCATGCGCACATGCACACACATACACACTCGCTAAAATTAAGAATAATTTTAAAATGAATTTTTTTTAAGAAAAGAGCACAGATTTTTCACTCTTACTAGGGATAATGGAGAAGTTTATCACGTGGCTTCTCAGCCTGTAGAAGCTGAGAAATCTAACAAGTACAAGCAACCTTGGCTATGATCAAAAGCTCTCCTCTCCACACTGTATGATTCTTTCAATATTTACTTTTGGTTCATGATGCTCAGCTTCCTACTTTGAGGCCTCCATTTCTGTGTATGCTTATATACTTGCTCCAAATACAGTATCCTGTCTCTCAGCTATGATCTGAGACCACTAGGATGTCCGTATTCTACATGCATGGCTAGTTTAATTTCTATTATTTCTACAAAAGTGGGAGTGGATGTGGAATCCTGTTTGGGGAGAGAACAGCCTCTTCCAGTTTGGCTTCCAGAATGAAAATGTAATTTTCACTCATATATATCTCAGCTACATTTTATTTGTGCTATCACACAATGCTATGTCTTGCAGGCACAAGGAAGTCAAGTCCTAGTTCATCTTGTCAAGGTCATTTAGGATAATGTATCAGATCGTATACATGCAAGCTGTAAATGGATGATAATCAAGAGAGAACACAATAGATAGAACTGAGAGTAAGGAGTAATGGGGACCTTGAAACAGATGTGACATTATTATTATTATTATTATTATTATTATTATTATTATTATTTTGTTTGTTGTTTTGCCAAGATTCATAGTTTGATGAAAATATGGTTAGTAGAAATTTGAAATAAAATAATAAGTTATCCCAGGAAAATGAAGGCCATTCACAAAAGTAGTGTAGCACAGTGACACAATTAAGTTCTCAAGGCTCACACCCCATGATAACAACTGGAATGCAAGGCTAACCATGTCCGCAATGGTTTGGAGTAGTTTCTATTTCCATGCACACTCTAGAGACGTACACTGGTTTGAACAATGTGCTCAAATTCATGCATTTGTAAGCACTGGACACAACATATAAACTTGGGTCATTTAACTCCCCTGTGAGAACACTGCCTCTTTGCATATCCACTGGGAGATTCTAGCAACAGCATGTGTTAACATCTGAAGCCTTTCAGGGGAACCTGATGTCAGAACAACTGGAGAAAGCTCTTGCTGATGCACATTAGCTTGCACTTCACTAAAGAAAAGAACCAGAAAGTCCAGGTAGCTCCCCATCCATGCTAACTACCCACTTCAGATAGGCAAGTGATAGGACGCTCAGCTATTACACCCAGCCCTCTGATCATTCCTAGTCCTTTAGCTTTTCTTGTGCCTGACACCCTGCTACTATCTCTACCTCTTCATAGGGATGAGCAGAATATTTACTATTTTGACCATGTGAAAAACAGAAAAAATTCCAGGGCTAAAGTTTCAGTCCCATAAAGAAACAATGAGGTATCTGAAGCCTGACCCTCTGTAGTTCTAGCAAAATCGATTGATAAATCTCCTTCAGTAAGATTTATCCTTCTAAGCCTGAAGGTCATGACTGCTCATGATCCTTGATCTTGTTATGGGTCAAAGGAGTCCATAAACACAATCTTTAAAAATGTTTTCTTGTGTTGTTCAATTTTAGTTAGATTATCTGGTGCTATCACACAAATCAATAATACACTTTAGATTTTTCCCCTTAACTTATATGTGGGTATCATGTGTTTTGTAGGATTCCTGACATTTAGTGATCATTCTGTGTTGGAATTATTTTAGTTGGTTATGTTGACCCATAGTAGATGAACTAAAACTAGGCTTTCAGTTTTTGGAACATATCAGATCAATCTGATGTTAGGATGGTCAGACATTGACATTTTCTGTTAGGCAGTATTCCTTTTCCATGGTGGTGAAACGGATTCTGATTTCTGAAAAAAATAATGTCTGAAACACTACATATATCACATATAGCAAAGGAATATATGGCTGGGCCAGGTATTTTGAAAGTCAGATTTTTAGGTCTTTATATTAAATACCATCAACCTCAGCCAATAAGTTTTGATAATTGATAGGTTATTTCTCCACTGTCAATGAAATGAGCCAATTCAAGACAGATTAGATTATATAAAAGGCAGGTTTATTGGGAAGCTACTCTTGGGTGGGCAAGTTTACTGGTCCCAAAGACCAAGGCCAGGGAAGTCACTGTGGGGAAAGGGGAGATGGCGAGGGAGAGAAAAAGAGAGAAGGGGGCATGTACACAGAGAGAGAAGAGGAGAAGAACCCAAAATGTCTGGATTATATATAGAGAGAAGAGCCTCTGGGGGAAGGGCAGCCTAGCCCATGGGGATGGAATGTTCAGGGTTTGGGGCAGGGTGTGTCAGGTGGGGACTGAGGGATGCTGGGAGAATCTGGAAGCCAGGTCTGCTTTGGTATGTGAAATGTGCACCTCAGTCCATTGTCCTGGGGTCTGAAACCAAACAATAATAAAGTGAAATGAGGAGGGGTATAATACAAACACAACATATGGATTTGCTATAAATCCGTTCATGATGTGAACTTTATTCTACATTAGGCGTTATCAATGTTTTCAATCAATAATTAAGGCCCATCACAAATGAGTTAATAGATCTGGGAGCAGGACTTGGTGGGGAAAATGTGTTTTCTGCACCAACATGAGGACTTGAGCTCAGGTTGCTGGCACCGGCATCAAAAGCCTGCTATGTAGAATGTGCTTATAGCCCCAGGGCCATGGAGAGTGGAACAAAAGGAGATCTGGGGCTGGCTGGTCATTTAACCTACCTGAAAAACACTGAGTTCCAGGTTCAGTGAAAATAAAAAATACAAAAGTAGGGTGCTTGACCGTATCTCCTCCAAGACTTTACACACGAGGGCATATGCCCACATACACACAGAGGGGAGAGACAGAAACACAGAAAGAGACAGAGACAGAGAGAGACAGATCAGATCTCAGAGAAAGAAAAGAAGGGAGAGAGTAAGAGCAAGAGCCAGCTGAGCTAATGAGCAAGTGACAGAGGGAGAGAGGGAGGGAGGAAGAGAGGGAGAGGGAAGAAGGGAGAGAGAGAGAGAGAAAGAGAGAGAGAGCTTGCCTAGCTGAGACAAAGCCTAGGGTTCAATCCTTAACACTACCAAAAGTTGTTGATGTGTTTCAGTTGGAGCATATTTATGTTTAAGAAAAGGAATGAATGAATAAATTGATGGATTATGTTCACTATTATATCTGTTTATGCATGTTCAGGCTACCTTAGTCAGAACAATTGGCTCAGAGACACGCTGCATTCCTAAGACAGCAAATGGTTGTACTTACATTCATTCTTCCATTGTTAAGACATTTAGAAATATTAAGCGTAGTTATGTCTAACAAAAACAACTCAATAAGGACTCATTTGTTTGAGCTTAAACAATATATACACTGTCAGCTAAATTTTTGAGACTGTGTATGTACTATTTTTCACGAGACATGAATACTTGGAGATAAAACATCTTTTTGTATCTGTCACTATTTTCATTGGTGTCATGCACACACGTGCGCACGCCTGTGTGTGTGTGTGTGTGTGTGTGTGCATGTGTGTGTGAGAGGGTATGTATACATATGTGCACGAGTGTGGTTTATGCACACATAGGTATATATATATGTATATATATATGAAAATGAGAGAAGGGGTGTTGAATGTCTGATCTATCATTCTTCTTATTCCTTTGGGAGAAGTTTCCTCAAGACCTAGACCTAGGCCAGCAGCCAAAACCTCAGTGACCCTCTTTTCTTTGCCCCCTCCCTCTCCACATGGAAGCAGCAGGTAAGTGTGTTAGCTGACCCGTGTTTTTTCCATGTGAGTTGAGGGATACAAACCCAGGACCTTCTGCTCATGAAATAAGTGTTCTCACCCACTGAACCATCTCTCCAAACCATCATTAATTTTTTTTATACTTTTCTTAATTGAGTTAATCTCTGATTGGACATTTTGAGCCCTTGCTTTATTTCCATTGGTCAGCTTATTGTTAATAATTAGTAAGAAAGTCTTTCAGACAATCATAACATCTTTTTCTTCCAGCTCTTTAGACTGGCATAACTTTTTATGACTCCTGCCTGTACCACCCTGTACCACATTTCCGATGCTTTTTGTTTACAGTCATTCTATATTGTCATCAGTGGGTTCCGTGCTACTCCTTCATTTGAACCCCCCATTGGCCAGAAATAACATTCATTCTCTTTTCACATGAATATACATTGAGAGTTGGTTTTATCGTGTGTATCTTCTGTATCTCATTTTTTAAAAAGATACATATGTACTTTTCTTAACTTTCCAACTTCTTTTTAAAATATAAACTCTCCAGGTAGGGAGACAGGTGGCTCCATAATTAAGTCCCAACCTATAATTGCTGTCTTGTAAGTCAGAGACAGAGTGTCCCCAGAGAAAGTTGGTTGCAGAGATTAGCTATGTAAGTGAACCTTGTGTTTGATAGAGAGATCTTGTCTAAAAATATAAGGTAAAAAAGTGATCCGAAATGACTCCAACCACCAACATCACACCTCCACATGCATGCTTACATGGGTGCATAAACATATACACCCATACTCATGTGCCCACAATGTGTGTGAACAAGCTCTCTCTCTCTCTCTCTCTCTCTCTCTCTCTCTCTCTCTCTCTCTCTCACACACACACACACACACACACACCACACAAACACCATAAACATCCCACACATGAGGGAGGAAAAAACCCTCGTAGACCCTTATTACATCATATCATGTTTATAATTTTCTCTATTAATATTTAGAGCAGTTGAAAGTAATATTTCTCTTCATGATTTAGTATTTTTTAGCTTTTACCTAAGGTTACATATATTATAAATACAAATATAACATGAATGACCTAGAAAGAAGTGACCTCTCTGTTTTAAATTTCTTTGCAACAGAAACTATGTTGTCATACAAAAGATAAATAAAGGTTTGAAGTTCTAGGACTGCCAGGTATACACAGAGTAACCCTGTCTCACCAAGTAACTAACTAACTAACTAACTAACTAACTAACTAACTAACTAACTATCTAACTAAAAGAGAATGTCATATCTCCTAGAGCTAGTGTTTCAGGAAGTTGTGAGCTTCCCAATGTGGGTGTTGTGAACCACACCAAGTTTGCTGCAAGAGCAGTAAATGAACTTGACTTCTGAGCTCACAAATAGATTTTTATCTCTCTACATCAGGATGCATGCATAATTTGATATAAGTATCAGTATATAATTAAAATAGCTATAAATATCTCATTCCTGCTTTTATTTTATTGTTCTGAAAATTCCTTGAGGATTACTAGTGGCCTAGTGACGAATGATTTACAATTTCCCAAGACAGTTGGATACTAGAACCATAAGACAATGTACATGTTATGCAAAAGTCTTGGAACTAATCATAACGTCTAGTACAGGCATATCTAGAAAGAACAACAGACCACAACAAGAATTAACTGTCTTGAATAAGAAAATCAAATCTTTGGATTTCCTTTTTATCTAACTTCTGGCTTGAAGTAGGAATTCTTAAAAGACTGATTGTCTAGGGAAGTTTGCTATACCACCACCTCTGTCTTAGTGACCCTAGTCATAGTGGTCATCAGTATTATTAGGAGTAATTATTATTACTCCTAATAATTAGGAGTAAGACCTGCTTGTTAGAGCAGGTTCTCAATGACCACGCAAGTACTTTCAAAGCAGTCCACTCCATTGATGGACTGTTCAACTGGACCCACGCTTTCTGTCAGTCACAGACATCACCATCCTTTTAGCCCATTGGATTCTTGATTTTGACTTTTGCCTCATTCTCAAATCCTCCTCATTCTGATCAATTAATTTTTTCTATTAATCCACAGTTCTCCTTTTTAAACTTTAATTTTCTGGCTGACTTCATGACTTAAACTCATGATTGCCCTGTCCTAATAACCCTCTGAAGTCTGCCAGAAGAATTGGCAACATGCCATTGGCAGATATCCCACGGACATCCCATTGCTATGTGTCTTGACCTCAGAGACCTCCTAAAGATGGCTCTCTCTGCCTTTGTCCCTTGGCCACTTTTGCATTCTTTATTCCTTGGTTGAGATGTCTTTGCTTTCTTTTCTGTTTGTGTGTGTGTGTGTGTGTGTGTGTGTGTGTGTGTGTATATGTGTTCATGTGGATGTACATATATGTATGTGAGTATGCAGGATTCTGGAGGCTAGAGCTCAACCTCAGATGTCATTTCTCTGGAGAAATAGTTGGGTTTTTATTGTTGTTGTTGTTTGTTTTTGAGAAGGTGGTTTGGAATAGGTCTCATGTCACTGGTCACTGGCCTCGGGTGTCTGTCTGTCTCCATCTCCCTAAGCATTGGTGATTGCGCCTTCTGTTGTTTATTGAATTTATTCTCTCTCTCTCTCTCTCTCTCTCTCTCTCTCTCTCTCTCTCTCTCTCTGTGTGTGTGTGTTGTATGTGGATATCTACAAGGGCTAGGAAAAAGAATTGGCTCCCCTGAAGCTGGTCTTACAGACAGTTATAGACAGTTATGAATAGCCCTGAATGAGTACTAGGAACCAAATTCAGGTCCTCTGAAAGAATAGCATGTGCGGAGTCATTCCTCCTGCCCCATTCCGTGCCATCTTCATGTGGGCTTTAGGGATCAAACACAAATCCTTCAGTCTCCTGACTTGGCCTTTATTTTCCTCACAGCTCCTCTTACAATATGTTATCTACCACTGGCACTCCCCTGGCAAAGAGTCAATAACCATGCCCTTTTCCTCCCTTTAATTCAAAGAGTAAAACCCAACTATTCATATTTTTTCCTTCCAATGCTTGAGAAGTATAGACATATGGAAAATTATATTATTTTGAGCAACTGAACTGATTTTTTTTCTTACTACCAATAGTTAACTTGAGATATTGTTAATAAGTCTTGCTACAGCTCTTTTGTCCCAGGTCAATTTAATAAGTTCAGTTTCTCTCCACAAGGATATTCTTTAATAATAGTTGCAGTATGCATCAGTAGGTGGCAAATATTCTATCATTCAGTATGTAAATATTTTGTTTTTCTGTCATTAAAATAACCTCGTATAAATATAGACTATTTGATGCCATTTTTTGGTTCCTCTGATACTAATCTAACACTTGCTTCTCAGTGTATTATATTATTGTCAATGAAAACTTGACGGTCATGTAATTGTCTATTATTTTAAGTCTCTCTTTTCTCTCTAGAGATTCTTAAGACTTTATTATTCTTGACATGCTCTTACTCAACTATAATAGATCCTAGTGTATGTTGACTTGTCTTCATTTGCTGAGTATTGGGGGTACACCTTCAATGAAAAGGAAACTAATGATATTTTTTTTTCTTTTCAAAAATTTCAGAAATGTCTCCAAATATCATTGTGCCCTTCATTCTCTTTCAAAACTTTTTGAGACATAAACCAAAATTCTTCATGCCATTTTACATATCTCCTAACTTGTTCTTTACATTTTAAGTAACACTATCAGTATTTTTCAGTCAATTTCCCTGCAACATCTTCCAATTTACTAAGTTTCTCCTTAACTCTATTGATCCTGTATTATGGAATCTATGAAATGTTTGAAATTTTGTAACTACATTTTTAAACTCACAGATTTCAGAATAAATCTCTTCTATAGTTATTATTATTAACCTGTTTCTCTTTTATAATTTTCTTATTGTGGATGGTGTTAGGTTTCTCATCTATCATTTTTTCTTTCTATCTAGAGAGTCTGAAAAGTTACCACCATCCACCATCATCATCATCATTGTCACAATCATTATTGTTAATACACTCATATAGTCTCTTTATTTCAAAACAATCAAGCAAACATTGTAACATTTCCCTGCACTTAGTTAGACTAGGCAGGGTTAGCTTTTCTATGGTAGGCAAGGAAATCTTCTCTTGGTGGAAAATGCTAGCAGGTTTATTACATTTCTTTTAACGCTATTTGCTTATTTGGTTACACACTGATTTTAACTGGGGTTGTTTGCATGAGCATGAGTGTGAAGTTAGCTTCTTAAGCATGGGCCACTTACTAGTGGCTACACCATCGAAGAAAAATGATTCCATTTACCTCAGATGAACTCTTGAGAAATATAATTTAAGAGTATTCCAATGAGGTAGGTACATGTCAGGTTGGAATATGCTAGTGGGTTAGAGGCAAATTTTGTGGAACCTTTCTGGTCTCTGCTAAGTTAAAAGGTCATAGTTTTCCTGAAGAGCCTCCTGGCAAGAATATTCCTGGTGTCCAGAGTTTACAGTAGTTGCCAGGCTAGCATAGCACATCTCCCAAAGCCCCCTGAAGCTGTTATTTTATAGTACTTAGTTTTGTGGTATCTTGAAGTCATTCTAAGAAGCCCAACCTACAGTCTGCTTCTTCATCCAACTCAATAGTTATATGTGTGTGTTTACATGTGTGTGGTGCATCACTTGTGTGTATGGGAGTATGTGTACACTCAGGTGCATGCATGTAGAAGTCAGAGGAAGATGTTGGGTCTCTCCCTTTCTTATTTCCTTACTTACTCTTTTGAGTAAGTAAGTAAGTATAAGTTGAGTATCTCATTGAACCTGGAGCTCCCTGGATTTGGATGGCTGGCCATCAAGCCCCAGTGATCTTCAATCTACTCCTCTCCTCAATTCTAATGCTGGGGTTACAGGTTCATAGGATCAACTTAGGCTGTTTTTTGTTTTGTTTTGTTTTTCTACTTGAGTGCTAATTCCTAGCACTCTTACCCACTGACTAATCTCCCAGAACTCAAAGATCTTGTAAAATCCAATTCTATCAAGTTCTTCTTCTGTGCTCAGTGTTTCAAGAATGCTTCTCTCTCTCTCTCTCTCTCTCTCTCCCTTCCTTCCTTTCCTCCTCCTCCTCATTCTTCTTCTTCTTCTTCTTCTTCTTCTTCTTCTTCTTCTTCTTCTTCTCTTCACTGATACACAGTCTCAACTTTAACTTCAAGAGTGAATCTGCAATAAAGCTTATGTGCTTCACCTTGAAGAACTAAACTGCATAGGCATGGATGCTTATTGTATATGGGTCACCATCAGCCCTCTACCTTGAGTTTCTTCATTTTATTTCTTTCTGTTCTGTTTTTAAGTACTTGGAGATGATAACCTTATTTTTTAAAAAACAAATCTTTTAGAACTTATATTTCACTGCCATAGGTTGGATGAGAAAACATTGGGCCAACATGTGAACTTATCTCAACACCTTTATGAGCAAGTACATCTTTAAATTAGATCTCCTTCAGGTTTATTGTCTTACAGCATTAATCCTGGTGTTACCTTTCTTCCTTTTCTCATCTCCCTTGAAATAGTCTTAAGACCCTCTGTGAAGAATCTCTGGCTGTATCTCTCACCACATCTCTTCTGTTTCCTTGTAGGAAATGTTTCCCAGTATCTAGTCTGCTTTCTGCCTTTTCATACCCTAGCCTTTTCTGTTTATGCTTTAATACAACCTATTTGAGAAAGTTGTATTGGCCCATTCTCCAGTATACCTTATATATTTAGTCTTTTCTGCATAGTTCTGACACTCTATAATTAGTTAGTTTGTATATCTTTTTACATCATCTAAAGAAAATATTTCATGAGTGTAAAAAAGAACCTGGCTGGCTTGTCCATTATTTGTTCATTGGTCATTGTGATTGACTAATGATTGAAGGAATTCCATCTCTGTCAATGAAGGTCTGGCTCTGAGCTTCTATGCAAAGATGCTGTTGTGTGCTGCTCAGATGCTGCTTTACAGTCTGTATTTCTTCAAATGGTGAGAAAGTCACTGACTGATGCCATTCACCAAGACATGCCAGTTCTGAGGGGACCTACATGACTCGAGTCATGGCCACTTCCTGGGAAATTGCCTATCCTAGGAGATGATCAATGTAGCAGTGACACACACCTGGATCCTTTACCTTAATGCAGAGCAGTTCTAGCTTACAAGCTACTTTAGAGCCCCTGACAGTCATGGTAACCTTGGAGGCATGGAAGGCAGTGCTGGAAGTAGACCCAGATCCATACCTGTTCTAGGCAAGAGCTCTTCTCACTGAGCTTCACTCCTAGCCCTGTAGCTGCACTGAGACCACACTAAAGCTCAGCTTCTCACTTGCTCAAACCTCTTCTTCTTCTTCTCTTGCTTTTCCTGCATACTGACCCACCATGTTTCCCTCAAGAACCTCCCCTCCCCCAGCACTGTACTTTCCAGAGTCAGCTTCTCAGGGGACCCACGGTACTAGCTGTGGCTTAATTAATCTAGTCATGGCAAATCAGGATTTAAACCAATTTCTAGTAAATTTTCAAGTCAATGTACTTTTTCTCCTCATTTTTTTTTTGTTAGAAATAAAACACATTTTTGTTGGTGGTGTTTTAAAAGGAACCCCCTTCCTTTTATGCCTTTCCAGTTCATCATTAAAACTGACTTAGCAAGAGAGGGGATGCTTAGTGTGCTCACTGAATCTATTTGCATCTATTAGTTCCTGTAGAATAAATGTATCCAGAAATTTCACCCTTTCATATTTCATTAAGACATTCTTTTCTTGAATGAATACTACCCTTTTCTGCATAATGATCCTCTTCATCTTTATTTTAGTGGCAGATGTGATAAATATATATATATCTTAAAGCCAAAATATCATGCCCATTCTTTGTTTATAGCTTGTATAATTGGAGAAATATCTGAGAAGTATCTAATACTAACGTAGGGTTATAGGAAAAGATCCATTCTTGGAGAGTTACTTATTTTCAAGGACCTTACAGATTACAAAATAACAGGCTTAGAAAAGTCCTTTAAAAAGTCCTTTTCAATCTCACAGGAAATATACATACATACGCACATACATACATACGTATGAAAATGCGTGCACGTGTGTGTGTGTATGTGTGTGTGTATATGTGTGTAGTTCACTCATGTAAGTGAGAAACAAAAGACAGCAAGCTGATGATTTACACCATGTGGTTGCTTAGTCTTCTTTTCCTGAGAGTTAAAATTTTTCTGTGGTTGTAAAATGTCCTTTCAAGAGGCTAACACAACCATCAGCAATTAGGAAGCATTCCAACACATCCTTTTCACTGTGCTGTGCTGTAAGGATGAAGAAGAATCCTTGAAAATGTTCTAGCCCGGTGCCTTGCTTTGATCCCGTCTATAGATTAGATTTCACATCCCCCCCCCCCCCAGGAGGCTTCCTTTAAATGATGTCTGTTAAAGCCTAATGTGGTTATCCCTACACCCAGAGTTCCCTGAGGGCAAGGACTGTGCATGCTTCTGTTTCGTTTCCTTGGGTGCTGAATAAATGCTTGTCACATAAACAAACGTCTGGGAGATGATGTATCTGGACAGAATTCTGCATTATCTCCAAAGGTTTCTTTTACATAGTTTCTCAAGTGCAGCCAAAATAGAGAATGATGCAATGTTCCAACCATGTTTAATTTCTGCTAACGAAAACACGAAGTCAAGTACAGTAACCTCAAATGCCTCATTAATTGCCGACCCTTAATTAAAGGTATCATACATCATTAAGGCTTGAGCCTAAGTAAAGTAAATGCAAAATTAGATAAGCATAGCTATTACCTTAATACGAAGTTAATGTAGCTCCTTATTTAATGATTATACAAATAGGCTCTCAGGCTTTGGATAACAGATCTTTGCACTACTGACACGCTTATTAAAAGGAAACCTGTAAATCCCAAACTCTTCCTAGTGGAGAATTTATATACACAACATTAAGCCTTCCAGGGACCTATGTATTCTTAGACTGGAAACAGCCAGGAATGACCTGGATAGTTTTCTCTTAGGGGCCTTTCGCACCTCTAGAGCCGGGTCTTGCAGAAATTACAATGAGGATCTGTGTTGCTCATCTAACGAGGGAGCTGAGGGTCAGACAGAACGAGGCTAATTGGATCATTGCTTTCATTTTCCTTTGGGCAAACCTATCTCCCAAGAGCAGTTTAAAACCTCGGATTCAATGGATCCTCTCTCTGTATTCTTCTTACACCTGCCTGTCCCTGTGGGATTCTGAACACTGTTGTCACTGGCTGGCTGGCATTTCAGAACTCTCACCTCATGGTTATTTTTTGACTCTTGTAACATAGCCCAGGGAAGCAGGTCAACATCGCTATTAAAATTTTCTAGAAAAATGAGGGAGAAGAAAGCTGTTTAAGGGACTTGTTTATGATTGTCCCAGTAAGTACATAGGGACTTCAAATGCCCAGATAATAGCCTGGGCCACTTAACTGAACATTTCACTCCACTCTGCCTTCTCTCAAACCTGAACCAGAAAACAACCCTTCTGTCAATTAATTAAAGAGCACAGCCTGTAGAGCCAGACTTCCCCCCCGACCCCCAAATCTGAAAATTTTGGCTGTATGGTCGAGGACATATTTCACCATGTGAGACTATGTTTATTAATGTGCACAAAAGGGAAGACTCTGTTTTAAAAGGATTGTTTCGAAAATAGCTAATGCAGTGTGCCTACCGTGGTACCTGACACTCTGCAGGACTACTCCATTGAAGGAGACATCATGGTCTGTGTGTTTTATTTGGGCAGTTATTTTCAAGAAGCGAGTTCTAAGTGAAGTTTCTGTTTATTTTTCTTGGAGCGAAGCTGAAAGGGAAAGGCAGATTATATTCAAAGTGATGCCTCAGCTTAGCTTTCTTCAATGACATTCACTCTCTCAGGAGTGATGTTGTTCATTGTGAGGAAAAAAAATATGTGTATGCATGCATACTCACACATGCACACAAGATATACATATTCGCCTATGTACGTTTATGTATGTTTATGTATATATTAATGTATATGTAATTATACTCCAACAACAAATATGTATAGATGCTCTAAATTAAATAATAATTATTGATCATAGAACAGGAGAAGGAGCAAGATATGATAATTAAAGGAACAGAAATTAATAAAAGTAGTCATGGAAAATATGATCAAACCCTTTTGTTTTGTCCCTGGCGATTTTCACATCAGTGTAACTCCAGAGGCTTGTAACAGGAAATTATACCTTCATAAGTGCAATGGGTGGACATAGGAGAGAAAAAGGATCAATTCTGCACAAAGAAATTGACCATGACTTACTTTATTTTTCATTATTAACTCTGAAACTCAGAACCAGAGAAGCCTTGCCTTGCTTTTGCCTGGAGAATGTGTTGATGTTCAGCCATTTCTGTGGGTGCATTTTTTAAGCTAAGCTGCAGGGGATGTCATGTGTTGCAGTCATCGCCATGGAAACCATTGTTGTCGGATGAATAGAACAGTTTTAAATCCTTGGTAATGAGCCTGAGAAACTAAGTAGGTCTTCAAGTTTAAGTTGTTTGGAAGTGGTTCATATTTCACACAGAGGCAGTGGAGGCAGAAGGTAGAGGGCAAAGGAGGGGAGAGATGCAAATAAGATACACTAACGGTGTGCTACACTTCCACTTGAACCTCTTAATGAGACACACATGCAGGAAACAGATGCACGTGCGCAAGCACACACACACACACACACACACACACACTCTCACACACGCGCACACACACACACACACATGCACGCACAGCATTAAGCTTCTAGCAGTGAGCAATACTTACATTCCCATTCAAATCCTCACTTCCTAGTCGCTTCTCCCAAGCCTCCACAACTAAGAACAATAAATAATTTTAAGGCATTTAATTATGAGACATAATTGATGTTTTGAGTGTCTTGAGGGTCACAGTGTCATCTCTTCTGATTCTAGGTGTATATGAGCACATGCATAGACTGCATCTTTATATGACAGCTTCAAGATGATCCTACATTTGAAGGACCAGAGAATGCAAGAATCCCATCTTACAGTAGTGATTTCTTTTGTTGGTTTGTTCTTTGTTTTGCTTTTAAATACATATGCTTACTAGTTATTTCAAAATAGCATACACTGTATTTCTGTAATAGTCAGCGTTCTTCCCAACTCTTCTGAAGTCCGCTCCCCATTCCAAACCCATCTAAATTTGTTCCTTCACTCCTTTAAACTTTTCCAATGAACTTAATTAGTGTTGGCTTTATACTCTCGGGAATGTGGCCACTCACTGCAGCATAGTCCACACATCAGGGCTCACACCTTCACCCAGCAGCTATCATTTGTCCTCAACTCCTCAGTTAGGCATGGAGCTTCATGGGTACCTGCGCCCTTTGTGCTGAGATTTTGACTGGTTTGAGCTCATATGGGTCTTGTAGATGCTGTTGCAACTGCTGTGATTTCAAATGTTCAATTTTTCTGTTGTGTCCAAAAATTTCTACCTCTTATTTTTTTAAAAAATGATTTAAGATCTCTCTTCTCTCTTGCAATTACACCCATCTCTAACTTTCATCCCTCCCCCTGCCCCAGATCATTATATGTATCTAGCACAGTCGTAGTTTTGGAAGAGGAAAAGAACAGAGAGGGCAAGCAGGGAGGAGAAGGCTTTACTTACCTAATGGCTAGTAGATTCCTATGAGGTGCTTTCTTTGCTCTGTAGACTCTGTGATACACATTCTTGGCTTCCTAGATGTTTATAGGTCAACTTTGGCATTTTCTAGATCAGTGGTTCTCCAGTTCCCTAATGCTACAGCCATGATGTGGCGACCCCCCAACCATAAAATTATTTTGTTGCTATGTCATAACTGTAATTTTGTTGCTTTTATGAATTGTTATGTGATTATTTGATATGCATTGCAGGTTTTCTGAAATGTGACTCCCAAAGGGGTTCTGACCCAGAACCACTGCTCTGGAGGCTGAGAGGGGGAGGTGAGAAAGAAGGACGCCAAGGGAAAAACTTTACATTCTGTCCAGTTATGGTTTCTATTTTCCCACAAAAGCTATTGCTCAATGGAAAATCTGAGAAGGAGATTGTTTTCACAGCAAGAATCTCAATAGCAATGTGGGACAGAGAGAGATGGCAGTCATGCCCCAACTGTCAATGAAAGGAAAGGGCAGGGAGAGAGGAAGGGAAGAAAAAGAAGGCAAAGATAAATGGCAAAGAAACTTTTCAGGATTAAGGATTGTGTAAGCAGTTCAGTAAATGGGTACTTACCTCCTCTATGAAAGGGCCACCTTCCTGTGTTCCCTGAGAGACTTAGCATGACTATTAGAAAGAATGTTCTAGAGTCAGACTGCTGGAGTGCAAGTCTTAGCTCTACTACTACTTGAGCCAAACGACTTAATTTTCTGGATGCTTCAGCTTTATCATATGCAAAAGTAATTACCACAGAAAAGAGTTGTTGAGAATATTAAGGACACAATACACATAGATATTTCTAAAAAAAACCTCCTAAGACCCAGGCAATGATCAGTCAAAGGAAACTGCACAGAACAGTGTCTGGTTCTTCACAGAGCTGGGAGCTCAGGATTGGCTGCAGAACCAGTAATTTAAATCTGATCTTTCTTTTCTCCCTGGGGTCCAGGGGAGATGGAGAAAAATGTGATACCAGAGAGTGAGGGTGTTATCTGAGTGTGGTTTGGGAGCTATTTTTGCTGGAAATCTAGCATCTCTGAAATCCTACCTTGCTAACAACCTCTGGAGCTGGGGAGATCTCCAAGGGAATTCTGGGCAAGGAGCTACACTGATGTTGTAGATGCCTTTGTTGAGTATTAGAGCATGTGCTTTAGATGGCTTAGATTTTTTCCCCCACTGACTTTAATCTTAAGATTGTATCTAACTCTCTAACTGGGCTTCACAAAAAAATCAATTCAAGAGGAAGGTGGCGGCCAATGGCCAGGTGCTGGGTCATAGCCCTAGGTCTTGGTGACAGTAGTTCCATCTCCCACGTCTCAACATTCAATTTCTCAGTTTTATTTTTCTCCTTAGCATTTATCAGTCAAGATACTCAATGGTGTAATTACTGGTCTTATTTATTGAGAATGTCTCAAGGCTAAAATGTAGCTCCATGTAGAAAGAGTTTCACATTGCTCAGATCCTTGTCTTGGCAACTAATACAGCTGGGTTACAGAAGGCAGTTAGGATGTATTTGTTGAACGAACTAGAAGAAAAGCCCTGGAACATGACTGTGCACTTAAGACATAACACCCTAGGCATGTGGTAAATGTCAGCCCAGTAATTAATTGTCCCTTAACGAAAACCAATCAATTCAACTAATCTTCTACTGAAGCTAGGTTGGTGAATAGCAGAAAACAGATATGAACATATACTTAGGTGTCTGATAGAGAGAAGGGAAGCTGAGAATTTCCTTACTCTTAGGAGAAAATGGTGAGAAGAAGAAGGAGTCTGTAATGACTTGCCCATTAACTGAACTGGAATCACCCAGGAGACACACCCCTGGGTATGCATTTCAGGGTGACTCCAGAGAGGTTTAGCTGGCATGGAAGCCTAGAATGTGGAAAATGGGGCAAGAGAGGGAGAGGTAGCTAAATTCTGGTGTTTGGTTTTCTTCTCTTTCCAGACTGCAATTGCAATGTGACCATGAGTCTCACACTTCTACTACATCCTCCCAACAATGACAGACTGCATTCCTTCCAACTGTAAGGAAAATGCACCCTTCCGTATATTGGTTTTTTTTTTTTTTTTTTTGGTTTTTCGAGACAGGGCTTCTCTGTATAGCTCTGGCTGTCCTAGAACTCACTCTGTAGACCAGGCTGTCCTAGAACTCAGAAATCTGCCTGTCTCTGCTGGGATTAATGGCGTGCACCACCACTGCCTGGCTTCATATATTGCTTTTTGCAAGGTGTCATGGTGCAGAAATGAAGAAGGTAGCTAAAACAGGATACAATAAAATTGAAAACATTATCTTCACTCCGACTAGAGCAGAAAGACGTTGTGTCAGAGGAGCCCTCTGTGATGTTACTGTAATGTGGGCACACGTGTACATGATGTGTAGGGATATGAATATGCTTGTGCACGTGTGCAGGCCTGAGATGGAGGTTAGGCATCTTTCTGTGT
>JADRCH010000232.1:2728814-2786896 GCA_019843965.1 Rhynchomys soricoides | reverse complement strand
TGTGCACGTGTGCAGGCCTGAGATGGAGGTTAGGCATCTTTCTGTGTGCACGTGTGCAGGCCTGAGATGGAGGTTAGGCATCTTTCTGTGTGCACGTGTGCAGGCCTGAGATGGAGGTTAGGCATCTTCCTTTATAGCTTTCCATCTTGTTCATTTGAGACAGAGGCTCTCGTTTAACTTGAAGCTCATTGCGTGGCTGTACTTCTGGGCCCATGACCTCCTGTCTCTTCTTATTAGCCTTGTGACTATAGGATTATATCACCACACCTGGATTTTTGTGTAGGTTTTGTGATGTTCAAAACTATGTTTTCAAATTTGCAAGTGTTTAATGACTGGGCTATCTCTCCAACCCAGGATTCTACAATGAATTCAGAAAAAAAAATTCCCTTTGGAGTTGTCTACAGACTACTCTGAAATGAGAGTTATTCTTGGGAAGTTGACCTGAATTTGAAAGAAATCTGAGCACAGTCATAACAGATATAAATCAGATTGAGGATTTGGTGACACTAAACCCTCAATTAAAGATTTCCTTTTTAGCACTGTCTAGTTGGTTGGCAAGGAAGCTTAAAACTGCCAAGTCGGCTTTGTGGCATATGCCATAGAAACCCAAGGAGCCACCAGATACCTCTAAAGTGTCGCTAATTGGCACTAATTTCTGTGCAATATTGTAGCAAACTTTTTATATTCCTAGAACTTCTTAATAAAGATGATGCTTAAGGATTTAGAGGTCATTGCTACATGGGAAGAAAACAGAGGATACCGAAGAACAGGGTGATAGGAGTGAAGCAGACTACGCTTCCCCTTGGGTCATCAGTATCTATACTACTTTGGCATTCTCGTGAAGTGTACTTAAATGGCTTAAAGACTTCACTGTAAACACGTGTGGGATTATATAAGTGCCAGAGTGTGTGTGTTCTATGTTCTGACAACCGTGCTTGAATCGGTAGTATAAGGGTAAAATCAATTGCTGTCTTACCAACTTGCCCCCTCCCCACATGCCTTTGAGAATCTACACATCAAAAACTATGCCAGCTGCTTTGTCTGCACTATCTGTAATCTTTTGAACATCAAGCAGGACTTAACTGATGAATGAATGAAACCCAAATAATGTAATAACTTGCCCACAGCCAGGTGACGAGTGAATGCAAGACTTAAAACCAGATTTCTCTGGCTGAAAATCCCACTTTATTTTTGCAACAATTTATGACACCTCAAGGAACCACTGAAGCCCTCAAATCAACAATGACATGGGTCAGCCAGGCTTAGTGTAGGTGGCGAAAGGAGATTTGAATTTAATTATATTTAGCGCTGCTTAAGTACTTGGAAAGAATTCATCTCTGAACTCAGTGACTTTAAGAACTATATGTAATAAAAAGTCAAGCTAGGCATGCAGAGGGAATTTAACTCAAAGAAACATTTTCTTAAATAGTGGAAGAACTAAGAAGTCAAAGTGAGTCTAATGAAAAGGAACCCAAAGGTGGACTGGAGACCAAAATGGACAAGAACCATGCCCAGAAGCATCAGTCAGGCACATCAGAGGAAAGGCAGAAGCAGACACTTATGTGTCTAGGAAGGGAAGGTGCCTGAGACAGACACAGCCTCTGTTGGGCACTGCCTGTTGGATACTCCCAGGGGAGAGATCCACCTTTTCAATTCCTCTCATCTTTTCCAGTCTTAGGAGTTCCAACCTAGGGCCAAACATGGAAACTAACAGTTCAGGGACCAACCTCTTAGGAATCAGGACAGAACAGGACAAGAAGAAAATCTAAGAGCACATCAGGCAATGTGTGAAGACTACAAGGATGGGGAACTTGTGCTCTGTACTGATTCTGGGGCGTGGCAGGGGCACACACTGCATGTTTTATGTGAAGACCAGGAGGTATAAGATTGGCAATGTGCTAAGTAGAAACACCTTAGAAGGGTTCTGGATCATTTTTCAGATAATTCTACATTCGCTGATGCCCTTCTTTTGTTCCCAATAACTAACTGATAACCAAATTCTGTCTCCTGGACCTCTCTGTGACTGTACCCCTATACCTGAATCCCCTGCCTGCTGCCATGTCTTCCCTATGATGATAGACTATATCCCCATGGAATTCTATGACAAAATACATTCTTCTTTAAGTTGGCTTGGTAGGGTCTTTATTTTTCATAACAGCAGAAAAATAAATAAACCTAAGTGAATAATCTTCTCCAATAGACACTATGATCATGCTGCTTCCTCATGACATTGCTTTGGGGGACTTCATCTACCAGACAAAGTATGACAACTTCCACCAGAGTTGGCAAGGCTCTGCCTGACCTAGCCCACACTGATTTTTTTCTAAACTATTCATAATATTTCCCTAAAGTCTTTCTGCTCCAGCATAATGTCCTTCTTCAGTCTGGGAACTGGTTGTGTTATCCTCTGTCAGGGCCGGGTTATACTCTCCCTGCCCCTCCATCTCAAATGACCTTTCTTAGTTGACTTCAGCTCATCTCTTTTTCAGCCTAGTTGTCCCATCCTCAGAGAAGTTCTCTCCAACTTGCCTGACTGTGAAGTCCTTATGTCACCCTGTAACTGGAATCAAGACATTCTAAAAAGACACTTCTGCTCCCACTCTGATTATCAAATGGATTCCAGAAAACTGGAATTTCTCCAGGAATCATGCATTAAGAAAAATGCTTGGTACTAGCTCAGTGAGCAAGTCTATCTTCCATAAAGAGACTGACCACTTGCTAATCCACCTTGCAGGTGAGATTGGAGTCCTGGAAATGAGCATGGGCAGGACCATACCTTAAAACCTTGGCAGGGGCTGTGGTGACAGCAGCCTCTTCCTCACAGTTGGAAGGGACAGATCCACTCAGAGCTTGTTTGTATCTGTAACCCTCTAACACACTTATCAGGTGCCCATATTCCAGGAGCATAGCAAACAGCCTAATTGTTATCTTCCAAGAAAACTTACTGCCTCAGGGTTCCAGACTCTGTGATGTCAGACAGCTAAGCTCCTATTTGTGTACCGGGTATGCATTAACTAAATGTGCCGTTCCTGCCTGTGTCTCCATATCTTCTTAGTTATATTTCTTAGTGACAAGAATTCTTCCTCCTCAAAATGGAAATAGAAGATTCCCCCCAACCCTTGCCCCACTGCTGCCTCGGAGTAAGTGGTAGCATGATCACAAGAGCCAGTATGAACTACTGAGGAACCATGTGGCATGAAACCTCCCCGTTTCTCTGATACATGCAAGAAGGGACCCCCACTCTTTCTGGGGTCCTGAACTTACCTTAGAGCTCCTGTAATGTTGTCTTTCCATGACATTCATATAGCTTCTAATAAATGCTTTACCCAAAGGGACCATCTACAATATCCTTCTTGAGCCCCAAACCTGAGACCATTTAGATGCCACTTTCAAATGTACTCGGAAGGTCCATCTGAGGTAAGAGTGAACTAGAAGGATGTTTTATCTCTATCTTTCTTGGCATTGTGAGTATACCTTTACCCATGGAAACAGGATCCTTGTCCGTGCAGCACCCAGGTAATATTGAAGGGTAGGCCTCGTGAGGTTCTGTCCTTGAGGGAACAACTAATCCAAGCAACTCCCTATTTGTCTCCCCTTGTTTCCTTCAGGAAAAGCCTCAGACCAGAAGGATGCTGTGTAATTCTTTTCCCTCCACCCATTCCCTTTCTTTACTTAGAATTCTTTATTTTCCCCCTTCCATTCATCACTAAACTATGTTGTTTGTAACAATGGCCTGCCATTTAATTTCTCTCCTCTTAGCCTAGCTGTTCTTCAACCCAAGGACTCACCACCAAGAAGTATTATCTCCCAGTTTGGAGAGGCACGTGGCTTTCCCAAATGGACTCTCCTTTGTGCTGATAAACAACAATAACAAAAGCCTCATGTCAGAGAGACAAGGCGAATGCTTTGTCTGCCACCACCCACTCCTCTTTTGTTCCCCCAGAGGACTTGCTCTTTATTACGTTCTGCATGTTCCTCTCTGGGGCTCTGCAGATGTGCAATCTTAAAAGTCGGGTATTTAAAAATAATAGTAAAAAGTCTCCACCATGCAAATTGTAGGGCTTTATGCTGGAGCAGCAGGAGGCTCCCTAAAGAGCTGTGTTATCTGGAGTTTGATGGTTTATGTTGATTAAAACAGTCTGGATAGGAGAAGGAAGGGTGTCAGAGGAGATGGAAGTTAAATTCCAGCCCTGGAAAGTATCTGAAAAATAACTCGCTTGGGCCTCGTTTCTGTTCAGAGGAAATGTACAAAGCAAAAGAAATAAAATCGTGAAGGCCAGATCACTGGAGCTGAAGGACCATGTTCACAGGGAGGGTGGAGGCCTGAAATAGCAAGGCCTTAAGAGGAGTCAACAGTGCTGACACCTTGATCTCAGAATTCTGGCTTTTGGAATGGTAAGAAAGTAAATGTTGATTGTTTAAATGATGCAGCCTGTCAACTGAACTTTTTGAAGGCAGCCCTGGCAAGTTGGTCCACCTAAGACATTGCTGGTTACCTGTCTGCATTTTACAAAAGAGAACCTAAGGATCAAGAGGTTAAATGCTTTGCCTAAGGTGATGCAGTTCAGGAGCTGGATGGTAATGCAAAGCTCCTGTCTTTCTATTATAAGAGAGGAAATCAAGGCTTGATATTGTTGCCTGGCTCAGCCTTTTGCAGCTGCTGTTAACCCTCTATAGATACTAATAACTGAACTGAACCGACTATCACTACTGACTACCTATAAAGAAGCCTCCTCCTAATTGGGCTGGTCATGAGGAATAAGACACAACCCATATTTTTCTACTAATAATTAAAACTATCAAAGTGAAGCTTGGGAGATGGCTCTGTAGTTAAAGTACTTCTATGCAAGTGTGATGGTGGCACGAGTTGAGTTGTGATCCTAAAAGCCATGGAAATCCAGATGAGATAGCGTGTGTCTGTAACCTGGGCACTCCTACAGTAAGAGAGGAGACAGATAGGAGAAGCCCTGGAAGCCTGTAGGTCCAATTAGCCCAGTGCAGGCAGTGATGAGCAAGAGCCTCTGTCTCACATAGAGTAGAAGGTAAAGTATGACACCTGAAGTTGTCTCTGACTTTCTTAGGTGCCATGGCATGCATCTATGCACACACACACACACACACACACACTCTTGCACACATACATGCACATACACAATCACATATGCACACATGCATATATACATTCACATACATAATCACACACACATACACACACACACTTGCACACATACATGCACACATGCATACACACATGCATACATACCTACGCGTAGTCACAATACATTCACATACATAATCACACATACACACACACTCATACTCACACACTCACACACACTCAAGAGCATTTAACACACTTAAACACAAGAGCAACTATTTGGTGTGGAGAGTGATGGGTGCTTGAGGGTAGATTCCTTGAGTCACACTAAAAGGGTTTATTTCTGCTTTAGCTCTGAGCATGTCCTAACAAACATCCTAACAGGAGAAATCTTTTAACAGTTTTAAAAAATTTGAAGACTCAAACAGATGTGATTATTATTTTATAGCTATGGTAGTCACAATATCTTACAAAATTAAAAATAGTTTTATCTTTCGGGGTTGAATCAATAATTTTCCCCTGGCTAAGATTAAGTCACATTTTAAGATTATTTTAGAACATGCACCAAAGTTTTCTTTACATTTATTTTGAGTTCAGTTTTCACTTACAGTAGTTTTATAAATGTGTATTTTTCTATCACATATTTATTTATTATATTTAGATTATTTTAAAATTTGTGTTTGTGATGAGAAGACTATGTGTATGTGCATCTATGATTATGTAATTGCATGGATGAGTGCAAGTACCTGTGTGCTAAGGTTGAGATGTCAAGCTGATACTGTACAAAACACCTTCCAGCAGGAAACAAACCAAGGACAAAACAAAACACGTGTTTGCAAAAGTTTAAGTAGGGGGTTGACAATGGATGATTGGGGAACACATCCATCCAACACAGTGTTGGGGCTGAGAGGGACTTTACACCATTTCTAATCTACCCCATTCATGTAATAAATGAGGAAGCCAGAGTCCAGAAGCATTAAACCATAGGCATGCATTCCATGGAGGATAGGAGACAGTGGCCCTGGCTGCTCATTCGGCTTCTCTCTCTGATGACAAGCTGCCTTAGCTTTCCATACTTTATTTATAAAGTACCATGTTAACCAAACTGCACATGAAAACAATTTCCTAAAGAGTCAGAGCTTTCCTGAATGGTCTATATCTCTGTATGGAATGAATGTTACCAATCTGTGCATTTTGTTTCTATTCTGTGGCATAATAAACTATTAGGTCATAAGGAGAGGGATGATAAATATTTTGTGGAAAGCAATTAACAGTTGAAGATATCAACAAGCCCAGTAGTTTTACCTTCTTGTTAATTTAAGTCTGTGTTTTTAATTTTTAATATTAATTTTTACATTGATTATTTCATTTGAGGATTTTATAAATCATGTATAACAGTTTTATTTTTTCATTCATGTATACAAAGTACTTTGATTTGACTCATGCTCCCAGTACCCCCTCTTCCTCCCTCTCTTTCCTATTGAACCTTTCTTCTTTATGCTTTGTTCCCTTTCTGTGTGTGTGTGTGTGCATGTGCACGCGAGTGTCCCACTGTGTTTAGAGTTGCTTGAATGAACGTGAATTTGGCCTATTCACTGGGGTTTGGACCACTTCTGAGTGATTGTGTCACTGAGGAAAATCACTCTCCCTTCCTAGACACCCATGAACTGCTAATAGCCCCCAAAGAAGGAGTAGGGCTCCTTGTAAAAATGGACATTAAAGAATTCACTGCTGAGGTTGACAAGGAACTCCTTGCTCTCCCAAGCCTCTTGTATTCTTTGGTATTCTAAGGACAAATTATCGCTACCTCATGGTAGAGGGGTTGAATGAGCCCTTGTCGATGAAACCACTAACTGCTCCAGAGGAGAATGATACATTGCATATTAAACAGATTTATGGGGTTCAAGGCACAGGAAGTTGTGTCTTGCTGTTCTTTGTTTTGGTCCATTTGTAAGGCAATCCAATATTCATCTCTTGTTCACACTTTGGTTGGAAAATTCAGTGGATATCAAAGCCCTGCTATAGCCCAAAACATATTTCTAACAGTTGTAGAACCAATTACGGTAACTGCCTTGTGGGGTGTTCACCCTGTACACAGCTTGGCTGACCAGACATCCTACAGGTGGGGCTTTAGCCTATGAAAGACAATGAGGAACTTATAATTGTCATCTTTAAAAAAAAAAATACAATTTACTAGGATGTAAGTCAATATCTCCTCAAAACTTCTTGATCCCAGAAAATCACTTTCATGCATATATAATTCCTTGATAATTAAGTTTCAAGAAACAATTAAGGAACAACATACAGGAGGTGTTGTTCTTACATTTTCTTACATGTGTGGATGTTCTTGGGATGCACATGTGGCTGGAGGCCAAAGGGCAATGTTGATTATTCTTTCTTTGATGCCATTTTCCTTGTCTGTGGAGACGTGGTCTCTCAGTAGCCTGGAACTCACCGGTTCCATTTAACTGGCTATCCACAGGCCCCATGGGTCTTTCTCTCCCTCCACAGTCCTGTGATTACATGTGCATGCCATAGCACTGGATTTTGTCATATGGATTCTGGGTAGTCAGACTCAGGTCCTTTCTTGTGTTTATGTAATTTACCAACTGAACCAGCCCTTCCTTTCATTTTAAAAGGATATTGTTTCACACAATTTATCCATAACAGATGAGTCCATTCTGTTATTGTGTTCTTAATCAGAATAATGATTATCAGTGGATCTAAATGTGCATCTAATGTAGATGATGATGATGATGATGATGATGATGATGATGACGACGACGACGACGACGACATGATAAAATACTGACCAAAATCAACCTGGGGCATAATAGAAATTATTTCAGCTATACTTCATCATCTAGAGAACTTGAGACAGAAATGTAGAGGCAGATATGGAGGCAGAAACCACAGAGGAATGGTGTTTACTGGTTAACTCTCAGGCTCACATTCAGCTGTCTTTACTATTCAGGCTCCCTTGCCTAAGGGTGATACTACCCACAGTGGGCTGGGTCCTTCCATATCAATTAGAAATCAAGAACATGTCCCATAGACAATATCTCGGCAAATGAGATGGAGGCAAATCCTCAGCAGATGCTCCCTCTTCCCTGGTGTGTCATGTTGACAGCTAAGGTTATCTGTGACAACAGATGCCAATTGTGTTGGCTCCCCAAAGCAGTTGTGGCCAGTTTACTTCTAATGTGGTCAGCTTCTTATTACTGACACAAGGATTAACTACATCAGTCTTCCAGACTCAAACACAACAATGGCTACAAACTCCTTCCCCGCTTCACTGACCCTTATATAATTAACCCAAATCAAACTGAGCTCCTAAAAATCATATTAGCCTGAACTCTAGACAAAAGTATGTGTCAAGCTATACATAGGCACTATAAAATTATGTGAATGTAATCAGCAGTATAGAGAGTATCTTGTAATGACTGCTGCATTATTCTGCAGTTTGAATGAGGATGACCTGCATCTTGGTTATGTGTGTGAATGTAATTAGTGTTTATTATCACAGGAACTATGGAGAGATAACTGCAGTACATCTAAAGCTATTTTGAATGGATTATTGGTGTCTTGGATAGGAATAGCTTCCTTGTGCTTGTCGGAATCCTTCCCATGCTTGGTGTCAATACTGTTCTGGGTCCCGTTGGTTAGGTATTTCTTTCAACCTTGCTCTGGGAGGTTACCTTTCTCCAAGAGAGTAGCCAAAATTGCATGCACACATTCTCCTCTAAGGGATCCCTCCATGTCTAAGTGCTTCTAATGATGGATGCAGCTGTGTTCTTTGTGGAAATTCTGCTTCTGCCAAAACTTAAGAATCCTTACTATCATCCCCTAGATCTTGCTAAATTCTTCTTGGAGTGACTTTGGTAATTCATTTATGATGAAAGTATTGAATTTATTTGTTAAAATGTCATCCTAAATTTGAAGGTTAACACTTAACATAAAGCTGTAAATTATATAATATATGGCATTACGTGCCATAGGCATATTTTTCTCCTAAGAATGATTGCAAGTCAATAACATCTTCCTGATAAAATATTAGAAATCAGGAAATGAATGAGATTCATTTTATATGTGGTTTTGTGTTTGTGTGTTTTCTAGAATACTGAGGTAAATAATCACCTCATTGCTAATATGCTATGGAATCCATTTTCATTAATGAACATATTTTTTCCTCTGCTTAAGAGATAGACTTGGTGTCATTTCTTTCAGAGTGGGACTTGTTTGGGTCCGTTCTATTCATACTTGGTATAACCTAAGTGAGATGTGTAACTGCGTTCTCTATATACAGGCATAAGTCTCTACATTCATCTGCATAGATCATGACTGACTTTCAAACCACAAAATAATAGTTTTAGTATGAAACAGGCATTTTTGTATTAAAAGTAGAATGGTTGATTTTATAGGTTGTGTTTGTGTGTGTGTGTGTGTGTGTGTGTGCGCGCGCTCTCATTCTCTCCTATTTATCAAGTGTTCAAGAAAAGCTGAGGACTCAACATAGGTTCATTACTTAGCTCTGTATGTGTATCAAAGAAAAACTGAAACCTATTGATTTGTGTGCACTGCAGTGATTAAGAATCCAGGCACTCCAGGCTTAAGAATCTTAAAAATAGATGACTCTGGACAAAATATTTTCTCTTAGATGTAGAAACTTCCAAAGCATCCAGAAAGCCTACTTGATACAGTTTACCACATTTCTCCCCAACAGAATACTCAGCCAGAGAATTCTTGTATTTGTGACATAGAAAATGGCACCCAAACTGGCTTTACTCCGGTGGGTGAGCACTATCTTACTTAACCTTTCTGTTATGTTTTTAACTTCTACTGGGAAGATGCTCTTCTCCTGCATTGCTACCAGGACACTTTATGGGGAGAAGCTAGTCATCATGGTCAGAGTTCATAAAGATGACTTACACATCTTAGAATTCTTGCTAAGAGTAAAAGTGTAATGAGTGAATGTCTGGCTATCACCATGCAACCAGTAGTTGAAGAGGCGTGCTTCCTCTTTATAAGTTGTTGGTCAGGTAAACCCCACACAACCTCAAAAACAATACAGACAATTGATACTGTTGTTGGTTGTACACCAGAACTGGTTAGGAAAACATTATGGATGAAGACATCACATGCTTAAGCACAGGACACAGGAAAACCAAGCTGGAACTGGGCTGAAAGCTTTTTTCCCTGTTGACTAGGACTTTATAGTGCTAAAAGGTAATTTGCATGCAGCTGATGGAGAACTGTCATTAATAATCTTTTAGCTGTAGACCTTGTATGCAACAATACCAGCTGACCAAGCAAGGTAAGTCCATTGGTTCAGCACTGGAAAATCAGTTATCAAGGTAACCAACCATTTTATGATAGGATCTGATGCCCAATGAGTAAGAGACAATTATATGTATTTAGATCTTGTACTGTAAATCTGGTAAGCCCAAGTGGGTCATAAATAATAAATTTTATTCTATTTTAAATCACATATCTATACACAAATACTTATTTAAAAAACTGGAAACATCTATATCACCAATGTGACTCTATCAGATTTTATTTCTTCTGAAAGCCCAGAGAGGAAAGCCATTTACTCAAGGGTCATACCACTAGGTCTGTCGTGCTCAACCTTCTTAATGCTATGACACTTTAATATAGTTCCTCATGTTGCAGTCACCCCTAACCATAAACTTATTTTATTGCTATGTAATAATGGTAATTTTGCTACTGTTATGAATAACAATTTAAATATCTGATGTTTTCCAACAACCTTAGATGATCCTTGTGAAAGGGTTGCTAGACACTCCCAAAGGGGTCATGACCCACAGGTTGAGAACCACTGTTTTAGGTGGTAAATTGATCAGGTTATATCTCAGATTTACTGAACTATGTCCTTTCCTTACAGTAGAGTACAGAACAGGATGTTCTTCCCCTCTGTCTGTTATCCTATGCCTTTCCTCTGGTCCCTTATTATTCTCAGTCAGCAGGAATAAGACAGCGACTTTAGTCAAGTAGTCCACTCCTTCTGATGATTGCCATTTACCTGTGTCATCAATGGAGAATTCACCTCTACATTATTATCTACTAGATCCCAATTTTATCACTAGCCATTCACATTTGTTGCATCAGAAGGATAATCGGCAGAATGCCAGCATCTCCTTAATATGGTGTTCTATGCCTTTAATGCCTTTAGAACATCTTCCTATAGTTGTTGTGTGTCATAATTGACTCAAGTGCCCCAAAGTAAGCATTCTCATATTAGCTTAGGAAAGAGGCAACGAAATCATAGGAAGAGCTATATCTCATTAGGGACTCATATGTTTCTCAAGGCAAACCTCACTGGATGCTTAGGGTTGCATTTGTTTATCGGTCTGTGAAGTCAATGTAAAAAATCACAACACACACATACAAGACTATGGGGCCCTCTGGAGGCAGGAGGGTTGTAATCTGTTAGGTTCTCATTGCACAAGGCTGGTGCTCAGGAAAAATGTGCTGGCTAGCTGTGATGTTTACAATGGGCTTCTCTGTGATGTACTCGGCTTCTTGAAAACAGAACTATTTGCCAGAACAATGAATGGTGAGAGACTTCTCTGTAGGTCCCAGACGCTGCAAAGGACCTCTGTCTACAGGAACATGTAGGTGGCCTCTTTGTGAACTGTAACTCACATAAAGGGCAATGTTGGTGGGTGCTTGTGCTTAGTTGAGACAAGAAATGCACAGAGGACATTTCTCCCTCCTTTGTTACCAGCAATAACCTTGGCTAGATTTTGTGATTTACTCAGTGGCAAGATCAGGAACAGGATTCTGCATCTTTACTCTGTATCATCAAAGAGCAAGCAGCGAGTGAATCAACACCAGGGAATGCAACATAAACTAATTCTTCAACCTTATCAACAGATTTTAATCTATTGTCATCTGGGAGTCTGTTTCATTAACATTTAAGGCAGTAGTTCTCAACCTGTGGGTCACAACACTTTGGGGATTCAAGGACTCTATCACGTGGGTTGTCTGAGACCATAAGAAAACACATTATGATTCACAGAAGTAGCAAAATTACAGTTATGAAGTCACAGCAAAAATAATTTTATGTTTGGGTGTCACCACAGCATGAGGAACTCTATTAAAGGGTCACAGCCTTAGGAAGAGTTCTCACTGATCTGGGGGAGCCTATGGGATTCCAGAAGCCCCATCTACAATAGAGAGTAAAAACACAAATCAGCCATGTAAAGAGATAGAACTCTGACCCTCACATTGTAGCTACCCCAGTATACATTCCTGACCTCCAGCAGCTGGCTGTTCCTTAGACTTGTAGGAAAGCACATTGCTTTCACTTGTAGTAATCTCAACAATAACAAGAAGACACCACCTCAAACTATCAGGACTTGGTCAACAAATCATGCCATCCTGAATTTTCATCCTTGCTCCCAACTTTTAGGAGTAAGAGAGAAAGCCAAATCTACACTTCTACTTGACCACACAGGAGATGGACTCTCTGGTTGATTTGCTTGTACATTCTTTACTCTATGTAGCAGCCTCTACTCATAAAGACTGGGAACATCTTTTTCCTAAAAGAAAGTTAATCTTTGAGTCTCTATACAAATATGTGGGATGGTGGCCAATTTCCTTGTTACAGCAAACTCTGAAACAGTAGGCATGGCTTCGATGATGGTTAGCATTATCAACTTGACAGAATTTAGAATCACCTAGGAGACATACTTCTGAGCATATTTGTGAGAAATTATATTTGACTAAGGTTAGACTCTGAGGATATCTATGGGAGATTCTCTTCATTGACTGAAGTGGGAAAACTCATTCACTGATGGGCTAAATAAGCCGAGAAATGGAGCTAACAATAGCAAACAATTATCACTCTGTTCTTGATTCTGGATGTGATGCTACCATCAGCTCAAGCTCCTGCCTCCTTGACTTCCCCATGATGATAGACTCTGTCTTTGAACTGTGAGCCAGAATAAACCCTTTTTCCTTTAAGTTGTTTTGATAGGGTCTTTAATCACAGCAAGTGGAAAGCAGCAAAGAGAGTGTACTTTCTTTTCATATACCCCAACGATTTCCCCCTTATAATATAGCCTAGGGGTAAACCATGAGGACGGGAGAAGCACAGTGAATTGTGTTTGAATTGGTGTCAACTCTTAAGTAGCTTGGGGTGAGTTACTTGACCATCTGTATCTCAGTTTCTTCATTTGTGTAATGGGGATGATGCTTTTTTGCCACTTAGAATAGATGAGAGAAATAGATGGCTCTATACATGTTGGTGGCAGCCATTGCTTTTAGTTTGGTATAGCACATGTCTTTATCCTTTTACCTTCTTCTTTGACTTGCTTCAAGAATCAATCATCCAAAGATGCGACTCTGTGAGAAAGTTGTGCTTAAAATTATTGGTACTGATTGATAAGTTAACCCGAACACGTGTGCAAGATTTTTTCATCTGGGTTCAGCAAATATTCAAACAGTACAAGGTTTTAGAACCTCTAGATGAAGATCTCACCTGAATGATAAGGTGGATCAGAATGTCACAAGGCAGTAGGGAAAAGGTGGGATCCGGGATAAACACTAAAGGGACTGTCACAGAATAAAGGCCAATAGTTCCTTCACATTTGTGCATCTTGTGGACAACACAGCAAATCCACCCACCTAAGGAACCCCCATAGCCACAGTCCTGGAGTCTCCTGTGTTTTAATTAATGGTAGCTGTAGAAAGATTCCCTTCCCTGGGAGATACAAAACATCTGCACTGTTTTTCTGTTTGATGTTCACCAAGTTACATGGTGAACTCGACCACTTGAACCCTTTCCTAATGTGAATGAAGAGGTTCTAACTGTCCTTCCCTGATATTCTGCTACATTCTGCCTAGCCAGAGGTCATTGTGTGAGTAGCAAGGTCTTCTAGCACTTAGGAATTTAAAAAGCCAGCCCTTCTGCCCTCTCAAGAAATGAAAGCGTAGCTTAGGTGTTTTACTAAAAAATAAGCCAACTGTGAGATTGCTCTCAGTGATTATTGTAAACAGCCCCCATGGCAAAAAATTCCTGAGGATCTCAGGATCTTCCTTTTGGGGCCTGTAGCCCTAGACTGTGTGCAAAAGATAAGGATAATTTGAGTGCTAAATGCCAGCAGCACACTGTCCGTTGTCTCACATTCAATTGCACTGGGTCCTTGGGTCTTTGGTTGGAGGGGAAATATATTACAGTTTGTGTGCTGACACACATTCTTCCAGACTTCGTGATGAAACAACTTGGACAGTGACACAGAATTAAAACTTCACCTTGAAGTCCCTCTCCACTCAACCAAGCACCACTGCCTCCAGCAAAAGGAGTTGTAACATTTTTAATACGAGCTCAAAGTCAAGGCAGTGGTAAGAGGAATTACTAACCGCCTTACTCGTTTTTGGAAAGCAGCGGTGTGTGTGTGTGTGTGTGTGTGTGTGTGTGTGTGTGTGTGTATGAGAGAGAGAGAGAGAGAGAGAGAGAGAGAGAGCGCCGGAGATGACCAGTATCTCTTTATCTCTATTGAACTAATTAATCTGTTTCCCCAAATTTGCTAGAATATAATGATACCTGGCAGGCTTCCCTGAATACCCAAAGGAAAAGAAATAAAAATCTAGAAATGATTCCCTTATTTTGCCAGGCTTATTTTCTTATATTCTGCTTCAAGTCACAAAGTCATTTGCTCTGGAAACTGTAACTGCACATGAGTATTTGCTGAGCTATTTCCAATGTGTTCTATTATGTCTCAGCCTTTTTCTGTGCTGGTCTGTGCATATAGCTCTGCTGCCTAGTGGTGCAATTTCTAACCGGGAGGCATTCTCAATACAAGCTGAGTAAAAAAAGCAATGACCACATTGCTTAGAACTAAAATAATAATAACAACAACACTAATATTTAAGAGCTAGAGTCCTGGAATTTTCAGTGTTGCTCCAGCAGCCTGCATTTGGAAGCATTTCCTCAGCCTTTCCTCTGCTGCTTGTGTTGAGGTGGTGAAACACTTGCCCCAACTTCCTCTGCTATCATTGTGATGAGCTGAAATCTTAATGGTGGAATGAGTCCCAAAGTAGTACACAGGGAGAGTCCTGGTTCTTTGGAAACCATTGAGATTTTTTTAAAAGGTCAATCCAGCAAAGGTTTATTCAACCTTCATAACAATGTGGCTGTCTGTTTCTTGGCTGAAGGACGAGGCTCTCACGGAGGTAATCTGACTTGCTCTTCCTCTGTGTTTTCTGTGCTTTATCCTGCCTTAGCCATGTTTAACTGAGGATAACAGCAGCTTCATCCTGCCTACTAAGGCTTGTGTGTGACTAGGTGCTTGATTTTCCCTTTGGGAAATCTTCTTCTCCTACCTGAACTTTCTTGGAGTTGAATGGTCCCATATAGTTGGATTATACCCACAACCCCTTCCAAAATCTTGCCTTATGTGCCATGGACTTCAACATCTTCCATTGAAAAGGCTCCAAGCCTATGTGCAGAATCTGCCAAGCCTTTTCATTGGGTCAATAATGCATTCATAGTGTTTATAGCCACAGGTGTAAGGGATGGTGAAGTTAGGTTGCTTCTGGGGGTGCTAATTAAAGGAGCAAATGCAGGTTCGGTTGTCTGGGCTGACATAGATAAGAGCCATTCATCAGACAGTATAAAGCTGGTCTGATGGCAGGGAGACAAGAAAGGCTGGCATTGTCAATACCACAAAGATCTAGAAATCCAAAGGCATCCCAGTGTTAAATTCAAAGCCACCCGGGGTCACTATGAAATGATATTTGTTAAGGTAAGTAGATGGAATATGTTTTATTTTATGCTTTGGTCAATGTAGCTTTTTACTTGCACTCTGAGTCCCACAAAGTCAACGGGGCCAGGCCTGAAGATTTTTCTACAGTTCTGGGGCTCTTCACAATATTGTGGCAGTTTCCCTTAAACAATTCTCCTTGCTGACTACAGAGTCATTTCGTCTTGGTCCCACTATTTCCCTCTCATCCGTTTCTCCAGGACAGCAGTGCTGCTTCATATTTCTGCAGCCACAAAACTCTGGCTCTCCATGCTACCAGGAGACTGACTGCAGGTGTGGAGAGAGGTTTCTCCCTTTATCCACTTCCTGTGTGCCCACAGCCTCACTCATTCTCTCTGTCAGTTGCAGGAGCAACAACAGAATCCACTTTGGTTGGTCTGTTTGCTCTTTGCTTTTCAAAGCCCAAAGACTTAGTCTTAGTTTGTCCTTTTGAAAATCATCAGTACCAGTTATCACTGAAGTCCTATCCTGATTCCTTCCCTCAGGGTGCCCCCTCTCTTCTTGTATGTTTAATAATTCCAGTGGTTGCCCATAGTTTCTTCTAGCTCAGTTTGCTTCGTGCATCTGGTCTACCATCTGTGCTTATTTAGCACTCTCATTTTACTATTAGTTATCTAGGAAATACTTCTTCATATTAACTTTGCTGTGGGGGCTGGCAAGAAAGGTCAGCCATCTGTACCTGCCTAACCATCATGAGGACCAGAGTTCATCTCCAGCATCCATGGAAAAGCTGGGCATAGTGGCATATTGTTATACCCTCACCATGGAGGGTACAGGTAGATGTATAGGATTCAATGGCCAGCCTGCCTAGCCCGTCAGGGTGGTCCAGGCCCAGTGAGACTCTCTCTCTCTCTCTCTCTCTCACACACACACACACACACACACACACACACACACACACACACAAAGGTGGGGAGTTATAGAGAAAGATATCTGACATTGAGCTATGGACTCTAAATGCATGTGCACATTATGCTTGAAAAAATATATATGGGGGATGTGGGTGTGAGTGTGTATGTATCTATCCATACAAACACATGCACCCCCCCCACACATTCATAATTCTATCTGTTTAAATAACTGCCTTGCATTGGGAACACACACAAAAGTCCTTTCACTCACAGATTTCCAGAGAAACTAGGAGTTTTAAGTACCACAAGCAATTTCTAAAAACTGCACATGTGAAAAGTATATGAAGCATAATTAATAGGTATCATTTTAATATGACCATAAAAGCTCTCTTGAAGTACTCCTACAGCCAACATTGTCTAAGTTTAGACTCTAACACATCACAGCTCAATTCTATTAAAACATAGATGCTCATCTTGTCTTATAAGTGTGGCATAAGGTCTGAAATTAAGGCTTAATAGAGTGGGATGCCACGCCATTTGCTAAAATTGAGGTGTATATGTGCATGTGGGGGCCTCAGGTGGCTCTACCATTGGGTCTTTCTGCTTCTCATCCTGTTCCCATGGGTAAGGTCCTTTAAGGAATCATCCCTCCTTATCAAAGGAACCAGTTCCTGGTCATTCCTAAAAATTGACTTTAAATTTTCAATCAGACCATTCAAGCAATGCAACCTAACCATTCCATAGAAGCTATAAGTTATCTCATCCATTGTGTGTATGTGTGCGCATGTGCGTGTGTGTGTGTGCGTACAATGTGTGCATATTCAGTGTGAGTACACATGCAGGTGCAAGTGCATGCATATCATAGTGTATTTGGAGGTCAGAAGACAACCTTTGGTGCTAGTCTTTGCCTTTCTCATTGTTTTTCAGGGTCTCTTTTTTCTTGTTTCCTGCTGCATCACTAGGCTAAATGACCTGAGAGCTGAAAGTTCTCCCATCTCTACTTGTGGTGGTTTGAATAAGACTGACCTCTGTAAGCTCACAAACTGAGTATTTAGTCATCAAGGAGTGGCATTACTTGAGATAGATTAGGTGTGGCCTTAACAGGACAGGTGTGGGTTTGTTGAAAGAGGTATATCTCTGGGGGTGGGCTTTGGGGTTTTAAAACCCCAAACCAGGCCCAGTGTCTCCCCTCTTCCTGTTGCCTGGAGGTCCAGATGTAGAATTACTTCTCCAGAACAATGTCTGCCTGCGTGTCACCATGTTTCCCACCATGATGTTAATGGATAAAACCATTGAAACTGTAAGCAAGCCCCATTTAAATGCTTTCTTTTATAAGAGTTGCTGTGGTCACAGTATCTCTTTGTAGCAATGAAACACTGACTAAGGCATCACCCCTCATCCTGCTGTTGGAGCAATGGGGTTATAGATGTGTACTCCCACATCTGGCTTTGGTAAGGTTCTAAGGATTCAACTTCCAATCCTCCTATCTCTACACTAACTTTGCTGATTGAACCATTCCACACCAGCCCTGCATCTCACTCTTTTGATAGAACAGAACTATGTCCCAAAACCCTACACCTGTAAACAATGCCCCAAAGTGCAATAGCTGAGTGGTCCTGAATATTTTACATCATCCTGCGTTCTATGAATTTACATTATTTATATTTACTACTTATTTATCCATCTTGTGTTGGGTGTTGAGTGTTTGGTCATAGTGACTCATGGGCATATCCCTCTATAATTGGTTGAAAAGTGGTAATTAAAATACGAGGCAAAACCGGATCTCTCCAACAACATACTAGTCTTTTTTTTCCTTGTCTTAAAAATTGATCTTTTTTTATGAGTTCTCTGGCATTAAACTACCTAATCCATGGTATTAGCACATATTTACTTTAAAATTATCCTGTTTATAAAGAAGATCTCTAAAGGTCCACTCAAGTATTAAGTGTTTTACATTATATTTAGTTTGACTGGGGATAAAATAAGTTTCTTTCTTTCTTTCTCTCTCTCTCTTCTCTTCTCTCTGATATACTTGGTAATGTTATTTTATTTTAAATATAAGTAGTATCTAACATTAGAGTTTAAACATTTATCTGGGTGCTCCAGCTCTCTTCTGGACCCCAACTCTTTTCCAGGATAGCCAGCAGCATCTGAAATTGAACACAGCTTGAGTCACACCTATAATTTTCTGTGTCTTCAAAGGTGTGTACCATCATGTCTGGTCTTCTTTCTCTATCATTATGACTCTTTTCTCTGTACCTCAATGGTTAAGCTATTGGCTCAAGACCGTGCAGCTAGTCATATGTGGAGTCGAGGGTCAAATCAGTGCTTATCTGACTCCATTATCCTGAGATTTACCTTCTCTAGTTTACTGTGACAAACAAGTCCTACATTAAGTGCCTGAAGAACCTGAAATAATGTTAGCAGATAATATGTAAAATTAATGATTTATGGATGATTGGTCCTTAAAAACTGTTAGTGTATCTTCCTGTTCCCCTACAAAAATTACTGTGTGGTTAGTCTTATGTCAACTTGATACAAGCCAAAGTCATCTGAGAAGGTGCCTCCATATGATTGCCTGTAAGCCAGCACAGGGTTTGATTAATGATTAATGTGGGAGGGCCCATTCCTTTATGGTTGGGGCTGCCTCTCAATAGGTAGTCATGGATGGCTTAAGAAAGTAAGCTCAGTAAGCCATGAGGAGCAAGCTAGTAATCCCGCCCCTCCATGGCCTCTGCTTCAGTTCCTGACTCCAAGTTTATGCCTTGAGTTCCTACCCAGACTTCCCTTTAAACTATGATATAAAATAAATCCTTTCCTCCCCAAGTTGCTTTTGGCTATGATGTTTTAACACAGCAATAGAAACCTAAGACAATCCCTGAATGTCTATATCATGATTATAAGAAATTCACTCTGGGTTTCTGAAAATGCCTATGTTTAAAATATTAGGCAAGGTCCCCTCCCATGTTCCTTGAAATATCCTTTATTAAGACAAAATAAACTGTTTGATCAACATTTATAGGTAAAATAATAAATGACAGCCTAAAATCAAAACACGTCTCTGTATTTAATCCCATACTGTAAATCCTGCTCTCCATGTTTAAATGTTCTCCCTCTAATTAATTTCAGGTGTTTAAAGCTATATTATGGTAAGTTGTCATGGTTTCAAACAAGTGAGGATAATTTAGCCATCTGCACCATTTTTTTCTCTGTTACGAATACAGCATTCTGAAATAAGATGAATTTAAATGTGCAGAGACAGCATTCAAAGCCAGAACAAAGCCAGAAATGCTAAATTCATGGAAATTCCCATCAGCCCTCTTTCTGAGACTTAAGAGGGTGTCTTCTTCAGGATGGCTGCCCCATATTTATACTTTATTTGGAACGCTCACTATCTATATTTAATCTTTTACCTCTTATATCATTTAGGTATGGAATGTCTCAAGGACACACCATAATGAATAGACATCTCCAAGATCTGTAGTGAGTTTGCTTTTGAAACACAAAATCATGCTGCTTAAATGAGAGATAAAATCATATTCAAGGATGGACATTTAACATGTACCAGCTAAGATTGAGCTCGAACTTGGCCTTATTCTAGCTAGCTATCAAGACTACAATAGCCGGGCAGTGTGGTATACACTTGTCACCCTATTGCTCAAGAATCTGAGAAAAAAAGATTGTTAGTTACAGACCAGGCTGGTCAAATAAGTAAATAAGCAGATAAACTACTAACTAGAACAAGGTTGGTAATGTCATATACAAGAGTCTTGTCACTGTCAATGTTATATGGCATATTCACCAAAAAACATTGTCTCAGCAGTGGGTCCCCTCTCCTTAACTCTGACTTCCATTGTAACTAGGATTCCAACTATACAAGATGAAAGTGCTATTTTTCTAACAGCTTGTTGGGAGAACTCCACGTTTCCCCAAGATGTACTTGAAAAAGATTAATGAGTTCCACACAAACGCCAAGTCAATCTGTTCCCCTTGTCAATCACCAGCCCATGAACAAGCATCTTTATCTCTGTTGATATGTTTCCAAACAGATGTGTGGCTTAAATTTTAATTAAATCATTGGAACAAATGATTCCTAAAGACTTTTGAAATCTGTAGTGAAGGAATTTTAGAGTAGTACCAACTAGATGCCACCAAACAGACTCTGCCCAGTTGAGTACATCTGAAACAGAGGGACAGGATGGGCAACAAGTTGCCTGTCGTGAAGAATATGAGTATTGTACACTCATTGGCCATGAAACCACTTCAGAATACAATTTAAAATGGGTATTTTCTCATCCAACACCTTCATGTCAGGCTTTCCAGTATCCAGTCAATCCTAACCTACCTTCCTTCTCATCATGAGATGCATTACAAAGGCTAATACAAATGTGATCCCACAGGAAGGAATGGAGTACTGCAATATACTGTAATAGTACTGGGGCCTTTTGCTAGTATTGTTGACCAAGTTCATGACTGGATCTAGAGACAAGCACTTTCTTCCATCAGGACCAGACTAGGATGATAAATAGCTGCAAGTGGATGCCAATTCAAAGGCTTTTTCTTTAGAGATGTGGATAGCTTATTCTCGATAGATCTGATGTTAGATTGTGTATTTGTTGTTCACTTGCTGATACTGTAAGGCTAACTGCATACAGAGACACAACTCTCATTTTCTATGCTAATATCAGCAGAAAACTCCCACTTGACCATCATCTTAATTAGCTAGTTTGCATTACAAATACTATGAACAGTCATCAGCTGCAGGTGTAGGTCCACCCTCCTGTTTACTCCTATGTAATTGGAATACATGACATTGAAAAAGACCATTCTATTTTATATCTGGAATAAAAGGACAGTACAAACTGTACACTTAAAATAGGTTTTAATAGAATTAATAGCATGCTGCACTGGCTGCTTTGGAAACCTGTCCCCCTTCACTCTGCCTGCCCATCTCAGCATCTGCTGTGTCCAAATACATTGTAAGCAGCCAGGTATCAGCATGCGATAGATGCATAGCAATTGAGAATGGTCTCGTTTCATAACCATCACCTCTGTTACTTTCAGTCCATAGAGTGATGGCATTAAGATGATCAAATATTCATCCTAGAGCTAGCAAGATGGCTCAGTGGGCAAAGGTACTGCCTTTCAAGCCGATAACCTGAATTCGATCTCTTAGGTCCCATACGGTAGAAGGAGAAGGAGAAGACTGAATCCTACATGTTGTCCTCTGCATACCATATGCACATATGACCTGTGCTGCCCTGAAAGAAATGTAAAGTTATAAAGCGCAAAATTGAAAATAGTTGTCTTTGATGTGTGTGTGTGTGTGTGTGTGTGTGTGTATGAGATAGCAAGAGGACAAGAGAGATAATGACACAGAGAGAGAGAGAGAGAGAGAGAGAGAGAGAGAGAGAGAGAGAGAGAGGGAGAGGCTACAGCTGGAAGGTAAGGAAAACTTTAACAATTCCTCCTATATCCCATATCCCACCTGGGCATCCAAACTGACTGGCTTCTATAAGACTTTGCACTCTCTGGAGAATGGAGAGTACCTGTAAATTACTAGGTAAGCCACAGTTTGGAGAAACTGGCACCGTCTATAGCCTGTACAAAGTCAGAGATGCAGACATTGGGAGCAGAGAGTCTTTGGCATTGTTGAGACTCAGAAAATGTTACTAGAAAGGAAGACACTTTGGCATGCCAAATACTTTGAATTAAAGCATATTGGAAGGTGCCAGAAATGGCCCAAGAACCAAGGGCTTTCTGATTTCCTCTGCCCTCCTTTTTTCAGCCTTTATTCTCCTCTGAAGTGAGTCACAGAAAGCAGAATGACCCTTTTCCCAAGGTAAGTCATAGAAAGCAAACCCATTTTACCCAAAGTAAGATGTAAGGCCTAAAAATACTACTGTTTCTGTGTTGGCACTGGCCTTATAGAACTTCTGTGACCTCCTTTGTCTGGGAGTAGATCAGAAGACCTTTATTCCAGAAGAGGTTCTGCAGGATAGTTAGCAGGAAGGAATATACACAGATAGGCTAAAAATAAACTGAATAAACGGGCCTCGCTGAGCTGTTCTCCTTTAAGTCTGTGGCCATTCTCACATACCCTTTGGGCTTATTGGATTTTTCCATGGTTGCCCCTTGTGCTTCATCAAATCTACACAGGGCCACTTTCCTCTGGGTCTGTGAGTCTTCCTTCTGAAGGCTTCTGAGTCACTTAATGCTCAAATGAAATAAAGCCATCCTTAATTAGTTTATGTCCTTAATCAGTGTTTTGTTAGAGGAAGATCAGTCATGATGGCCCTTGTGAGAAAGGCATCACACCCTTCTGCTACCCTCCATCCTAATGCTGGGATGTCTTAGTGTTTTCATCGAGATGGGGGTGTGGGGTGTGGGTGTGTCATTTCAGCATTTCAAGTGATCAAATAGGAAAGATGTAGAAGTGTAACTGATAAAATGAGAGGTCTTCAAAGCACAGATCACAGCTACCTTCCTAACCTACAAGATATTGAAGAAAACACAAAACAAATCACCACAGCAGCTACTTTCTGTGTTATGAGCAAGTATTGATGTAGTGAGACAGGAAGACTCTCCATTAACAACAATCTACCAGGTCCTCTGTATAGACACTTCTGACTGTAGGCACACAAAGTTTGCTACATTTTACTCATCAGCAGGGTTAGACTCTGCCTAAAATGACACAGAAAAACTGCAATAGTGCTAATTTACATTGCCATTAATGAGTATACATATTTAAATCAGAGACTAGGAAGTGCTATTGTGTGTCTAGCTTATTTCTGTCCCTCTCAGGCTGATAAGACATTCTCTAGACAATTGTCATTATGGGTAATTTGTAAAAATAAATATAATAATAAGAGCTACTTTTCGTTAGATGAAACAAAAATCAAGTTTCCTTCAATTAGCACCCTGTAATATACCATGATAGCTACTCCTGGGGAACTGATAGTGTCAAAATAGCATTAACAATAATAATGAAAAGATTGTAAGAATGAAAAATCATTTTTTTAAAGTTAAAAAATAAATTGTCCTTTCTTTTGGTTTCTCTCAAAGAAGAGGCTTGTGGATGAATGATTTCCTTTCTTAGCTAGCTTATTTGCTAATACATGTTAATGAGCAAACATGGCTGTGAGCTGAGTGTCTTCATTACCATCTCAGTCCTCAGAAGGGAGAAGGATGAGGCAAAATGTGGGTCGCAGACAGGCATGCTGTGGAATTTCTCACTCTTGACCTCCTGCTGAGTCAGAAAGGATAGATTAACATATTCATATCTTTGGTTAAAAAATAAATATCAGTTCTCCAAGATTGAGACTGAGTTCTTGTTATGTAGACAGCCTGTGTTGCCCAAGGTGCCACCTGCAATAATATTTATTGTCAGTGTCAGCTAGCTCATAGAAGGATTGTGAAGCATCCCAGCAGTGTTTGCTGCCCATGGCCAGCTTTCTAAACCACAGCATCAGCCTTCTGTATGCTCTCCAGGTAACCTGTGCCTTTTGGTCTTTATATCTTCTGTGTCCTCATCCTTTTCTCCCAGAAAGCTTAGAGAAGTCACCTATTCTGTGTTGACACGTCAACTTTGTGATCTTAAAAAAAAAAATACATAGAATAAATGAGGATAGTTGTCAAAATTTAGTTATCCGTGAGTTGAAATAAAATATGGTGAGCTAGCTTGGTAAAACACAGTTTGTAATGAGCTAGCCATCTGGCGTCTAAGATCATCCTAGCTGCCTGGAAGCCAGTATTCTGCTAGCAGCCTTCAAATGAAGGTGTAGAACTCTCAGCTCCTCATACACCATGTTTGCCTAGATGTTGCTATGTTCCTCCATTGATGATAATGGACTGAACCTCTGAAATTGTAAGCCAGCTACAAATAAATATTGCCCTTATTATGTTGCCTTGGTCATGGTGCCTGCTCACAGCAGTAAAACCCTAAGACACCCATATAGCCCTTGTCCAAGAAATTCGCAGCCCATATGCAAAAACAAAGTCTTCTAGATTAAAAATAAAGTCACCTGTGCATAGTGATGCTGAGAAATGTGTCTTTGTGGTATTAGGATGCTTCTTTGATAGAAAACCAACTACTATGTTCAAAATTCCCCAAGTAAAACAAAACATGCCTACCCATTCTTGAAGTATTAGTGAAAGAAAATTATTTCTAAAGATTATCTTTAAATAATTCCCAGAGGTTTTCAAAGAGGCCCGGTAAAAAATGTTTCCAACATGATCTCTCCATGATATAGTTAAGGATTTTATGAGGCTATGGGAGAGTGATCAGCCAGGGGCATCTAGAAGAACTCAGCACGGCTAGCAGACTAGGCATAGGCAGGGCTAGGGAAGCAGGAGAGTATAGTAGAGATTGTGAGATATCAAGAAACAGAGAAGAAGCAAAGACAGGCTGGTGTCACTGTGATGAACAAATGTGATGGAGAGGTGGGAGTGATAGAAAAATGGAGTTGTGTGTGCGTGCAAGGGAAAGGTGGATCTAGAGACATGGGGTTGGTGATAGGAGAGAGATGGCTGCTGGACATGCTGTCATTGTCCAGTAGGGCTGGTGTACAACAGCCTAGAGCTTATGCAGATGAAGACTCAGCTGGGGAACCTGATACCTACTGGGCGCAGGATTCCCCCTGGCTTTGGGAATTGTGGGAAGCCTGCCTTAGATGAAGAGAGGCTCACTTTCTAGATTGGACCTCCTTGAAGGAAAATCACAGTCTGGGATAACTACCAGATGACATGTTAGATTGATGGTCCATGCTGCAGCCCCTGTCCACAATGAAGCCTGACATATGCAGTCTGGGCTGCTGCCTGATGTCTCAGTGATGTCCTCAGGCATCAGAACCTGATGTGAGAGGCATATGTAGCCACCTGAAGCCATGATGAGGCCTGTGGCCCATGCTACCACTGAAAGCCATTAGTTGATCAGTGGCCCTGACACAGCCAAAGGCCATATTCATGTCTGTGACACTGTGGCTGTGTTACCACCAAAGCCTATGAGGTTGCCCATGGTTCAGGCTGCTGGCTGAAGCCATGTTAATGTCCATGGTCATAGGAGAGCTGGCACCATCCCTGGTGGGAGAGCTGGCCCCACCCTTCACTGGGCCACAGCAAGGTGATATGGGCATGAGAGAGCTAGCCCCAATCTGCTCCAAAATAGCATTTAGCAGCTGGTGGCTTCTGGTTCAGACAGAGAAACACTCATCCTTTCTTGGGGGGATGCTGACCCCTAGAAATTTGACCATGCTCCAGAGAACATATGGATTCCACAAAATAGACTTGTTTGTTCTTTTTCTTCTTTTACTTGAGAAGAGGTCATATGGGAAGTGGGAAGGATATGGGAAGGCTGGGAGGTGAGTGCCATCAGGGCTCATGATATGAGATTTCCAAATAATCAATAAAAAATATTTTTTAAAAAGAGATTGAGAATAGTGCGCATGCACATGTGCTTGCACGCACATGCATATGCGCGCGCACACACACATGCACACAGAGGGGGTTAAGAGAAAGTAAAATTACATATATATGTCTAATTATGAGAGAGGAGAGAGGGAGGGAGGGAGAGAAAGACACATATACAAAGAAAGAGAGAGAGGGGGGAGAGAGAGTGAGAGAGAGAGAGAGAGAGAGAGAGAGAGAAACAGAGAGAGAACGCAGAGCAGGGAATAAAACCTTGCCATTATAAAGAGAACTAAGGAGGGAGGGGCTGCAGTGGTAAAAAGCCAGCATGCTAACATGGAAGCTTTGAAATGTATAACAAGTACTTGTGAGTGTGGACTGGGGGAGCCTAGAGGTCAGCATGGGCTTTACTATTCAATCACAGATATATGTCAGTAGAGACCTATGTTCTTTCTGTCAGAGGTAAGGGAAACCAACTCCCTTTGGCAGCTGGCAACTGGTTTCACAAGTTCCTGTGGAATGCTGAATTTTCTCTAACTGCCAGAAACCCTCCTATAGTTCAGCTTCAGCTTATTTCTGGATATTTGGACAGCCTGAGAGATCTAACAAAAAGTAAATCTCTTTGGAAGCAACTTAAATGAAGCTTAAGGAATATTTCCAGTGCATGTGACTGTTTCCTTTGGTAATAATGTATGAATGGCATGAGGCCCAAGATCTCAATTCCATTTTAATACTGATGGATCACATGTTTATTCAAGAGTCTATGTGTGATATTTTCATGTGAACTAGGCTTAAACATAACCCCACTATCTCCGAATTTTCTGTTGTATTCAAGGGCAAACATATATAGGAAGAGGTGCACACATTCATATACGAGGTATTCAACCTTCCACTATGAACTTTCATTATGTAGCTCAAGCTGCTATCAACTTTAGTGATCTGTCTTGTGATGGTTATTCTTGGTCATCAACTTGACTATATCTGGAATTAACTAAAGCCCAAAAATGGAGGGGCATGCCCCTGAGGGACTTTTGCTGTAGTTGAAGTGGGAAGATCTACTTCCAATCTTATCTTTGAGGTGGGAAGGCACATTTATAGTCTAGATCTTTTGATGTGAGAAGACATACCTCTAGCCTGGGCTGTGCCTTCTGCTTGAAGCCTATATATGGATATGGAAGAAAGAAGCTTTTGCTTTTTGCTTGCTTGCCCTTGCCTTGCTAGCCATTGTTGGATTAGCTGGACCACAACCTGTAAATCATCCTAATACATATATATATATATATTATAAGTTAGATTACTCTAGAGAACCTAGACAAAAATACCTCTGAAGAATATATGCCTTATTTTAAAAGTAGATCTGCCTTTAAAATAGAGCCCTTGAAATCATAGATCAATAACATAAATTAACAAAACATCTTATGAACAACTGTAAGCAGTTGTATAGATTTTATATCTTATAGTTAGCAACTGAATAGCTAAATATGATATGCAATGATGGCATGTGGGACTTGTGGGTGGCAGAGGCAAGGGGATTGTCATGAGTTAGAGGTAGTCTGAGGCTAATGTGAATATCAGTAAACCAGGACGACATAGAGAGAACATTGTCTTTCATGAACTAAAATATATAAACAATAAAAAATATATTATAACTGGTTTCATTTCTCCCTCCATTCTGTTCTGCCTGTTCAGAATACTGCCATAAATATTAATGAAGAGCTTAGAAATTATAGACATAGTATCCATCTTAACAGATTCCTAAGAAAATGTGAGCATATGATATATTTAGCATGCTCTATGATATAGAACAGGAATGGAGAGTTATTAACATAAAAACAAAAGTTCTAGAACCTTGATTTACTTTTCCAGACTCTACCTAGACACTTGACTCTCCCTCTGGCCTTCTATAATTCAGTTCTATACATTGAATTGAGACCTGGTTTTAGATGTGACATCCTAGAAGCTCATCTCAAATGATTGTCTACCTACTGCACCTGGCTTTCTGGCTGATATTCCCATTTTACAGATACCCTATTTGCTTACCCTTGACTTTAGCCCTACAGAGTCTTCCCTACTCTGCTTTGGGTCTGGAATTCCCATCTGTAACTCACTGGGCCTGTCTCACAGTCAAGGGGACCCTGGTTTCTCATCTAAGGGCCCAAACTCTTGTTTCCAGCCATTTCTTGCTCCGTGTCGCCCACATTGGGCTGCTACTGCTTCCTATTTAGTCATTTGAAATCTTACCTCTGTTTTAAGAACAAGTTTAATAGGAACTCGAATTTCACAAGCTACTTTTTTATGACATGGTGCCATGACTTTTGTCAGCTCCCGATTTGAAACCATCCAGCTTGACTAAGTAGTTACTAATCTGTTTGGTTTTCATTTAAACGCCCCCTCCCTTCCTCATGTGCTCATTACTGTGGTTTATATTCAGCTTCTGATGAGAGCTAACCATTTTTGTGAAGCCTAGAGCATAATAGGTATTAAAAGCTCAAGCCTTCTGATGCATCTGCTATTTGTTTTCCCTCCCTACTAATTAGTGGGTCCACATTCTCTTTTGTCTTGTTCTAATGTATTTGTGAAATATTGTCGGGCTGCCCTTTGTTTCTCTCGCTGGTTGCATCTCATATTATGCTCTCGCTTTCCGGCTGCTGTTCCCATATTACACATGCCCTCTTCTCTTACCCTTGCCTTCAGCACTGTGGCCCCATTTTCTCCTTGCATGTCATTTCATCCTGGCAGCTTAAAATGCAGCGTGGGCTTTTTGCTCTCCATAGAATGAGTAGTAAAGAGAAGGCTCCAGGACATGCTCTTAAGCATTGAGGGAATAGGAATATGTTGCCTTTTCTAGTGCTTACACAAAATATTCTATTATTTGCTGGCTAAAGGTCTATTGACACCTACCCAATAGCCTAGCAAGCTTGTTATAGTGTCAGGTCATGCATGGTCTGGATAATCTCAGGTAGGCAGTGACTTCAGTAGGAATCATACAAGATGCCAGCTATGAAAGGCTCATTTGTACAGCTTTTCTTGCCTTTTCTTGTTCCCTTGAAAACTGATAGAAACTTTATATTTCTCCATAGGTCTTTAAACAAATGCCCAAAGTACACTGCTGATCATCATGTGTACTCATCATGTGTGATCATCATGTGTGATCATCATCTGACATAGTTCAAAGATGAGATTGAGCTCAATTCATCTATTGAGGTCATTGCTGGATAAGATGAAGAAGTGAAAGATTTAGCAGCTCCAGCTTCTAAGAAAAGAATTGAGCACTCTCAGAACGTTTGTCACCTTTCTCATTTCTGAGGCCAAATATGTGACAGAAAGCAATTTGAAGGAGGGTGGGATTTTTGTTTATTTACTCTGATGGCTAGTCCTGGTTTTCAACTTGACTACTTCTAGAGTGAACTACAATCCAGAATTGGAGAGCACTCCTGTGATCCAGATCTTGAGGCTGGAAGACACAGGCTTCTGACCTGGATCTTGACATGGAAATCTTGAGGCATAGTGGCTATGAAAAGTTGAGGCCCAGGCAAGGTAGTACACGCCTTAAATCTCAGAAGACTGAGGCAAGCAGATTTATGAATTCAAGGTTAGCCTGGGACAAACCAAACTCCAGATCCAGGCATGGTGGTACATACCTTTAATCTGAGCCATAGCTTCTACTGGAGGCCTACATAAGGGCATTGGAAGAAGGAAGACTCACTCTTCTTGCAGTTACTTGCCAACACATCTGTTGGAACTTACCTCTCCAGGATTCCAGCTTCTACAGAAGACCAGATTAAAAACTGGCCTCACGGACTGTGCATCTACTAAACATTTGCACTTTTCCCATCCACAGCTGCCCATCGTTGGGTTAGTTTGGACTACATACTGTAAGTCATCACAATAAATTCCCTTAATATATAGAGGCATTCCATAGGTTCTGTGACTCTAGAAAACCCTGACTAATACATTTACTTTGTTTGATTCTGCTTTGGCTTGCAGTTCTAAGGTATATGATCTGTCATGGCAGGGAAGGCATTGAATCAGTAGCATGGAGTGGTTTGGTTGAATTGGGTCTATAGTCAGAAAGGAGAGAGGACAGGAAGCGGAACCAGCCCAAGATGCCTCAAGCTCCACCTCTAGTGATCTATTTTGTTCAGTTAGATCTCAGGATTACTCCTAGCTGGGGAGTGAATTATCTAATACAAGAGCCCATGGAGTCAGTAATTGTGATGTAGATTTGGTTGGCTTGTTCTAAGTAGAGGTATAAGCGCAGCCATATTCCCACTCTGATGAAGCAGCCGGAGATCTGAACTGCTATAAATGCAATACTTGACTTCCACTGGACTGTGGGACTGTCTCTGGTGCTTCCTAAAACACTAGAAAGGCAGAGCCTCTTTCCTGTATCCTTGTCCTGGGTATGTCTCTTGAATGGTAGTTTTTGGTTCAGCATACACGAGGGCAGTTTTAAACCAGGTCTGACTTACCATTCTCATTAGTCTTTAAACCTGGGGCAAGCCTTGTGTTCTGATGCAGCTCAGCATCTGGGAGGTGGCATATTTATAAGCAGAACACCCTGAAATTGTTCATCTATGAGAAGGCCTTTGTGAGGAAAATGGGAACTGACAGGAACATTCGAGGCATTCTTTAATTCTCAGTGCTTAGCTTTCATGGGATACATCTGTCAGGACTGTTTTCCTTTCCCTTTTTCTATCACTAGGAAGTCAAATTAGCTGTTGACTTGTGAAGTTCCAAAGCTTCTGTAATGCTAACCTAAATGGTAATAATAGAGACACATCTTACACGCTATAAGAAATACTGTCAGAAAGAATGTCATGGGTCATTTCTGTTCTGAAAATTCAGATGCATTCACTTTGTGAGTTTATCCTACTGGTTTAGCCTAATATTAGGTGACAGTAATTTACATAAAAGATTTCCCCCGAGCATTCATGTATCTGTATTGTAATCAGACTTCTGAATTCAAACCTTTAAAAAGCAGTTATTTCCAGATTTCAGACCAGAATTTCTTTTATGTACACAAAGATCAGGCCCCATATAACCACAGAAAATGCCAATGATGACTCTAATGCTTTAGCAATTTTTTTCTTTCAATTTTTTTCTTTCTTTCACAAATGTGTGTGTATACACACACACACACACACACACACACACACACACGCTTTCTGTTCTTAGCTCACTGTTTAATCAAAGCTTTCAAATCCATGCCCGATTGTTCCTGCATTGTTATTCATGTCAAGCTTCAGTTCATCTTATGTTCTTATGCTATATTATGTTATTATGTTATATTATGTCTCTGATTCATACTTTCCTTACCTCTTTAGTCTGAACTCCTGACAAATATTTGTCTTAAAGTTTTTTGGGTTGTTTGCTTCCTGTGCCCAGCACTTAGCAACAGATCACACACACACACACACACACACACACACACACACACTCACTCACTCACACACACACAAATTGATTATTTTACAGTGTGTGTGTGTGTGTGTGTGTGTGTGTGTGTGTGTGTGTAGGTGTTGGTGTGGGTACAAGTGTTCCATGGTGCATATATGGAAGTCAGAGACAACCTTGGATGCCAATCCTTTGTGTCTACCTTATTCTAGATGTGGTCTCATGTCTGTCTCATGCTCACTGGGCTAGCTGGCCTGTAAGCTTCTGGGGATTATCTGTCTATTACCTCCCAGCTTGCTGTAGGGCCACTGTAATGATGAATATTCACCTGTGCATCTGGCCCTTATGTGCATACTAGGGATGCTTGTAAGTGCTTTCCCACAAAGCATCTCCCTAACCTTAGAACTGATGTTTCACATTGTCTTGGAGTTCCTTTTCCCTCCTTTGCAGCCTCTGTCACCCATTTGTTGGTCCTTAGAAGTGGCCTCCTGTTTTCCTAATAGGAAACCATTTATCTCATAGCACTTGGTGCTGCAGCGTACCTACTTTGATGTTCATTAGAAGACAATAAATGCTAATATTAAGTGCAAACATTAGCTTCTTTCAGATTCTATGCATCAGCACTTAGTGCTTAATTAAAGATTTTACTGAATCTCCATTAGTGTTTTGCAGCCCAAGATAATAATAGAGAAATTTTGCTCATGTAGTGTTGGAGTTCAAAGAACTAAACCACTGAACCCATAAACTAAAGAAACCCATGGGCAGATCCGGGAGCTGTCCAGAGTCCTTATAGACAGGACAAGCATAGAGTGGCAATCCAGTAGGACAAAATATGACCTTGTGCTATCGAGTGTTTATGTAATTCCCTACATTACTCTTTCCTAGTCAGTCAGCTACAAGGGTTGGAGAATGCTCAATATTTATCTTAGGGTCATTTTAGATCTAACACTGGGCCCCATAGAAAGCAAAATATCTTACTTCCATATCTGACAGTAGTCTCAATTAGAGGAGAGAGAGGGAGAGGGAGAGGGAGAGGGAGAGGGAGAGGGAGAGGGAGAGAGGGAGAGAGAGAGAGAGAGAGAAAGAGAGAGAGAGAGAGAGAGAGAGAGAGAGAGAGAGAGAATATAAGCTGATACATGAGAAGGAAGCAGCACAGGAGGAATGGGCTGGGTGCCACTCATTTCTTTGTAGCCACCTGGTCTCCTAGAGACATAAAGGAAATGCTATGCTTGGTTGGAATGTCCAAACAGCTGGGTGGGTTTCAGAGAGATTGTAGGTGGTTATGACATAGTCTGTTGCCTTTTCATTGGCAGTGAAATCTGATGGTGCCGGGGAGGCCATTGTTGTTCACACTAGAACCTGGCAAGCACAGGTGTGGGAGGCTGGAAAGCTGGAAAAGGAAATGCCATTTTATGAAGATTTTTCTAGAACATTAAGTATATAATTCCTCAGCAGGATTACTGGTTCTTAGCAAAATGCAAACATCTCCCACACAATAGCCATAGTGGGATTGCTTTTGGAAAACCTTCAGAGCTCTTGTTGAATGAGCATCATGGTGGCTTCTTGGAACCAGGTAAGACCACACTCTCCCCACTACTGTCTTTGCCCACTTTTTGAACACTTGTCAGTCTAAACTGCTTCCTCAAACTGAGCTAATTTCATAAGACAACTTGACATTAACTCTGGCTGATGTCTTCAATGCACTTGACTAAGGCATCAAGGCTTCAAATGTGAAATATGAGTTTGGGTGTTAGCCTGAACTCCAGGAAAGAGTCACATGTCAAAACATCATATTTCCTATTTCAGTGGTTGAGCTGACCAAAGACAGGTGATGGATAGCTGACAACCTTCCAGATCCATTTTCCTTCCCTCCCTCCCTCCCTCTCTCCCTCCCTCTGTCCTTCCCTCCCTTCTTCCCTCCCTCCTTTCCTCTCTCTTTCTCTCTCTTCATTTCTTCCTTCTTTTCATGTTTAAATTATACTACTTATTCTCCCCCCAAGACCCAAAATTCTTATGGAAGGTAAACATGCTAAATTGGATAAAAGTGTGAGCTCTGAGCTCAGACAACCTGAATTTGGCTGGAAGCTGCTGTCATTTCTGGCCTATCAGGTTAGGTCTGCATTAGGAATAGTCATAATAATGCCTTCTCACAGTATGTGTAAGGAGTCTGAATGAAGTATAATGGCAGAGCAAACAGTCAATACATGCTAGATGTGATTATGCTGCTGGTCCTTGTTTCATGGGGGGATAAGAATGAATTCACTAACAGTTGTTGCCACGATTATTCCAGTCACTCCGATGTTCATCACTGAATGAAGGCAAGGTGGAAGGTCATGGGGTCTCTCTCTAAGCATGCAGATGTCAGTGGTGTGGAGGAGATGGAGAGAGAAAGGAACTATAAAGGTCAGGCCTGCTCAGTCAGGGTGAGTGAACATATTAGGAAGGGAGTGGGAGAAAAGAGAGAGAGGAAAGAGTATCTTGGATTCTGATAGATGAGCAATGTGTGCAAGGATCTGGAAAGGCCCCTTCTCCCTTCAGATCTCCCAAAGAGGTTTGGGTGGAGGTGAAGAACACAGTTCTGTGGAGGTTAAATTTTTTCCAGCATTAAAAAAAAAAAGTGATGCTGAATGTTTGTTTTCTGCCATCTTCTTTCTCCAGATCTATGGAAATAATTTACAGAAGACCCCTGAGGGTAATTAAGCTCACAATTCCTTTGCCAATAAAATGAGAAAAGCCAGCTCTCCATAAATTCTGAATTCCACCATGGATGTTGCAGAAGCAGAACTAAAAACAGCTGCATTCTCTCTGCTGCAGAGTCGACTATAATTTGCTGCTACCCTTGCTCCCAGCACATAGCAATCAGCGCTCAGAAGTGCAGGGATTTAAGATGATGAATGTTTTATTTCTTAAAATAAACAGTAGCAATTTAGAAACACAGTTATGTATTTTACATTTATTTTTTATATAGTAAAAATACATTGGAAACTTCCTTACTGTCAAAAATCCCTACATGCACTTGTCAGAGATATCAAGATGACATGCAAGTATGGAATTCAGATTTAAATAATAGACTTCTGAGATATATTCCATGAAACTCCTGGTTGTTTGGTTTGCTCTGACCCAACAATGCAGATTTCCCACCCCTGCTTCAGAATTTTAAGGCTGTTATGTTTACTAGCTATGCATTCTAATAGTTAAAACTTTACCAAAATATGAATATATTTTAAAATTTTACTCCTGCTTCCCCCTTTGCCTTCCTCTCTACTCCCTTCTCCCACTCATTACTCTCCCTTTTCTGTCCCTAATTTCCTTTCTTTTTCTTTTTTGAGTGGCATGTTACTGCTGCTATGTATTCCAGTCTAGATTTGAATTTGTCATCTTCCTGCCTCAGCCTCCAGAACACTGGAACTACATGTGTGCACACTTTGTCAGTTACATCTGTAGCCGTAATGAAATACCAAAGTCCAATGCAACATATGTAAGAGTTTTATTTTGACTTATGGTTCCAGAGCGCTAGATGTCCTTAAGAGTGGACAAAGCCTAGCTGCTGAGGCAGGAAGCTGAGAGATTGCATCTCAAGCACACACAAGAATATGAGAAAGTAAATTGGAAAAGGGGAAGAGGCTAGAGGTTTTCAATATCCATTCTAGTGACTCACTCTCTCTACTAATACACAATGAATTAAAAGTTCCATAATCTCCCAAAATAGTACTGCCAACTGGGGACCAAGTGTTCACGTATATGAATTTAGAGGAGTCATTTCTCATGAAATTCACAACAACCACCATGCACGGACAGCTTTTATTTTTTACCACCTAGGATATTCCAGGTTCCTGATGAGACTTCTTGCAGGATGTGACTTCTCCAGCTGATAACTTGACTATGCACTGTTTCCATGTCTTTACTATACACACCTATTCTTGCCAGAATCACACAATCAGCACGTTTCAGGCCAAGGGAATGAAGCATGCTGTCTCAGAGAAACGAAGTGGACAGCATGTTGACGAATGACACCTAATGTTGACTTCTGACCTCCAGAGACCACACACACACACACACACACACACACACACACACACACACAGAGAGACATACAGAGAGAGAGAGAGAGAGAGAGAGAGAGAGAGAGAGAGATCAAAAAGTGGTGATCTCACTGAAAATCTTTCCCACTTAGATTGTCTACCACTGTGACCTTGAGGAGTCCCAGATCTTCTCTGAGCAACATCTCTCCTCCTTCTTAGAGAGAAGTGAACAGTGATAATAACAGAGTATTAGCAAGGCACAGTACGAGAGGAAGCTCAAAGAATTCCTTGAATTCAAGTCGTCCTTTTTATTTCCTCAAGGTCATTTGTTTTTTGTTTTTTTGTCTTAGGACCAGATTGAATCACATTTACTCTTTCTAATTATTACACAAAAATACTCAACTATCATGCATGACCCTTTGAAAATTATAGTGAATATATTCAGGTTTTAAATGAATGACCTTTAGGCACAGCAATGTAGACAATAAGGGCATGACCTCATTGGAGGACTACCATGGGTTTTCATGCTTATCATAACTGCCTGATTTCATGAATTTGCTCAGGTAATGGATGTATTGCATATCCAGACATAACTATGACAGTTTGGTATGATGCTTATAAAATATAATTAAATGCCATTGTAGAGTTAGTCACACCTATGTACAGCCCTGGGAGAGCTCAGGAACCCTGCCCTTAACAGCATTTTCACTTTTGCTTATTGATCGATTGATTGATTTTTTTATTTATCTTTGCACCATATTTAGTTCCTCTTATTTCTTTTGTCTCTTCAGATCTCTTTTCAAGTCAAATGCTACAGGCAAAGCAGCTTGGTTCTGGCTGCTATTATGCATTTACATAACCTGTTATGTAATTCCTCATTTGTCATAAATGTTAATTAGCTGTGCTTTGCAAGTCACACAGAGGTTATCCCGATTTTGCTGATGAGGAAATTGAGGGGAAGATTGATTGGGAGCAACAATTGGAATCACAACACATAGTGACCTCATAGCATTTCAGGACTTGGCACCCAGGCTCTGTGTTCCATGGCTTGGGGCTTAATTGACAGATTTAGCTAACTCTAATTGGTTTCTTTGAAGAAGGAACTGGGAAACATATTACCAATGCCCTTCTTTCCTACTATTTCTGACCATGTAAGAATTTCTCCGCTGGTGATCCACAGCCTCTCTCCAGCATTCTCACCTTAGTCTCTCAGTGTATTGCTGATGTGTATAGTATATGTAATTGTTGGTGAGGGTGTCTGTGCACATATGCGGGCAGGTATCCATGCACATGCATGTCATGTAGAAGCCAGTAGAGGTCTTTCTTAGATGTCATCCACCTTCCATGTTTAGTTTCTGAGACGGAGTTTCTCAGCAAACATAAAACTCATCAATCTTGCTGGGCCATCTGGCCAGTGGGTTTCAGAAATGTGCCTGATTGATCCTCCTCTCATCCTTGAGGCTCAAGGCATAGCCTCAGTCTTTGCTTTACCTAAGTTTCCTTGAAAAGGAACTTTCCAAAAAGCTTGATCACTGTTCTCTTTGAGCTGCCTACTTCCTGTACTTCTTGTGAGCGGGGGTCATGTCTGCTTTGTTTCTGAATCTTCTGCTTCTCTTTAGTTATGCAGAGCTGGAAAAGCTACTGTTTACATAGAAAGGGGTACTTAGGGGTACATAGAAAGGGGGAGATAGATCACTCAGTAAAGTGCTTGCTTTGCAAGCATGAGGAAGTTAGTTCTATCCCCAGACCCCAACCTCCCACTCCCAAAATCCCCAAAACAAAAAAGAAGTCTGGTGTAGATGCAACCACTTGTAACCCTGGCCCTTGGTATGTAGACAGCCTGATTTCTGAGGCAGTCAGTGAGTCTCAAATCCCAGTGAGAGATCCTATATCAAAAACAAAACAAAATGTGGATGATACCTGAGTTTTTACATCTGGCCTCACATGTGTTCACGTACCAATATGACCTGATCATGTATACTAGAAGGCACACACACACACACACACACATACACACACAAATTACATATCAACATACACACAAGATACTTGGCCCAGTGGGTTATATCAGCCACCAATAGGTCAGCTGTGGACCTGCCCATTCTGAGGATAAATTCTATGAATAGATCATGGATGATAACAAGCTGGACTCCAGGGTCAGTTCTTTCTGGAAACTTCCCCATTTCCATCACTCTGAGCTGAGTTCTCTATCTCATTCTAGAACACATAAAATTTAAAACTTTATTTTTGCATACATCCCCTGTGGATCTCAGGATAATATCTTCCAAAGCCCTCAGGAATTCTGTGTGCTTGACAAAGAATATGAATGAATCCGTCAGCAATCCATCAGGAGGGGAGAGCTCTGGGGTGTTTGCACAGGCAATGGCTGATGGAAGAGCCTCTGGCAAGTGAAGGAATCTAGACTTTGCTCATGTACATTACTTTTGTTCCCTTTTTGGAGTCAATATAGAATGTGGTGGGGCATGTAGTCAAGTAGACTCAAAGGCTCATAATTTAAAATAAGAAGACTTTACACCAAGTCAACCCCTGATGATGGGTATATAGACTACTTAGCATCATAGGTGTTCTTTTCTATAATTTATACTTCTATTGTGTATACACTGATTTCCTAAAGGTACCTTGAAGCTACACGATGCAACAACATCTCCATATTGCCTTTAGTTTTCTTTCTTTTTCTCATAGTTTAAACTAGGTAAAGAAGGAATGTCTTTTAAAAAAATGATCAAAGTAGTTGTTTTATGAACTGATAGACTCTTTTAAGAGATTTGAAATAGAATGCAAAAGAGGGGAAGATGGAGAGGTAGCCTGATAATAAAGAAGGATGTTTGGAAGAATGACCTGACTTTGGTCCCTAGCATCCACGGAAAAATCTGTGCACCTGTATTGCCAGTGTGGGGAAGTAGGAGGATTCCTGAGCTCACTGACCAGCTAGTCTGGTAGAATGCTCACTTTTTGGGTTCAGTGAGAGACCCTGTCTCAAACAATTAGGTGGGGAATCAGTTGAAGAAGACTCTAAAAATTGACCTTTGGCCCCATATGCACATACAAGTATGCATGTACAGAGCACAGACATGAACATGCACACATATGTGTACACATGAGAAAAGAAAGTAAAAAAAAAAAGAAAGAAAGAAAGAAAAGAAAAAGAAAAAGAAAAAGAAAAGGAAGCCTTCCAATCCAATAAGATTGCCATATCAAGGGAAAAAATGCTATTCTCTCATCAAATCAGACCTGTGGGATCTGTTGGAAGGCTGATCTATAAGATTCCTTGGTCGTTAATTATTATATTAACTATTTCAAGACCTCTAGCTTGTGAGCAGATTTAAGAGAAAACCACCTAAAACAGACCATACCAAACCAAAGTAACTTCCAAACCAACAAGACACTATTCAATGTTACAAGAATTTGATCCAGTAGGAGTGCTTAGCTTGAATTCCCTAAGACACTGGTTATTACTATTACGTGTAACTCAGAACAGTACAGGAACAATAAAGGGATTCAACCAAATCCAGAAAACAAATCCTGTCATACAGTTCTTGATGATGTTAGAGAAATCACTGGAATGAAGGATCTCAAGTCAGGTAATAGAAAGCTTTAATGATGGAGCAGGCTAAACCATCTCAAGAATATTTCTCTCTAAGCCTGGGATGCTGGCCAGAGTGTTGATATGACCACCAGCTAAGACTAAGAGATGAACTTTCCATCTTCTAATGCCAAAGGAATTTCAAAAGAGGAAATGGAAAGAAAACTGTGATGAACAGGAGAAGAGGAACGCCCCAAATGGCAGAAACAGACAGACAGACAAAAATGACTAATGGATCATATTAGGAACTCCTGAAATATCCAGACTGGGTATACTGGAATGGATAAAGTCTTGTGCTAAATGTGCAGTGGTGGTTAGCATGGGTATCATATTTTTCTATTGTCAAGATATAGAACTGCTGATATTTTCTGATATACATTCCAAGTTGTCACCCTAGATGTCATCAGCAGCACAGATATTTACAGAGTTCCTTCTTTAGACAGAGTGTGAGGCAAAACAAGCTTTTGATCACAGGGAATTTTTAAGTTCCTTGTTCTATTTATCCCCTGGAGTATAGCACTGGTCAGTTCCTAATCTTATTTATTTATTTATTTATTTATTTATTTCAATAACAATTTATTTGGTTGTATATTTTATGTATATGGGTGTTACATTTGCACACAAGAAGAGAATATCAGATGTCGTATGGTTGTTGACAACCATGTGAGTGCTGGGAATTGAACTCAGGATCTCTGAAAAAGCAGCCAATGGGCTTAACTATTGAGCAATCTCTTTGGACCCATTTATTTATTTTTTAAAAGGAAAATGAGAGTATTGTTTTCTGGTTTCCAATGTCCTTCAGGAATATACTGATTATGACATCCTGACAATGATTCACTTCAATACATGCCTACTGAAGGCTGATGCTCACACTCTCATACTGATTCTTCAAGAGGAAGACAGTGATACAGCTCTGCATATTAGAATATTTTCATGCCCTAGAAAAGAAGGATCTGTGAGTGCAAATCTTGACCCTCTATAAAACCAGCAATAAGAGTAACAAGTCTTTCCATGGGTCCAACTGTGTGCTGCCAACTGTGCAGAATGATTGACTTATATTTCATCGCATGCTTCTTACATGCTTCAGAGAGTGTATTAGTGTCATCCATGTTTTACAGTTAAGGAAACCACGACACAGACAAGAGTGAAGTAGCCTATCTGAGATTGCCTGCATTTAGGCTCAGTGGGGATAGGAAAAGAATACAGGGGTCAGCTGCAGAGGTAGTGGTGATATATGCCCCTCTGTAGAAGACTCCTTTAAATGTTGAATTTGTCCTCACAGCCCATTCTTTTCTTTTTTTGGACCCTTTCTTACTTGTGGTTAATTCTACAAACCTCAGAGGAATCTATCTCTCTTTATCTCTATGTCTATCCCTATCCATATATCATCTATATCTATATTTATATGGAATATGCAAAATGAATATATATATATATATTAAAGTGAAGCAGAGCACACACTAGTTCCTGGCCCTTATATTACTTCCTGTGTAATAAAGACCCTAACACAGATCACACACAGGTTTGTGGGGTGTCTGCACTCTGCTTTACTCATCCCTCATAGCTCATCTCCCTGCTTACCCAGTACTTACGTTGATTGGCTGTTCTCTTTTCAGAACACCCCAGGCTCTTCTCTATTCATGTCCTTTGCACATGTGCTTCCTTCTATCCACAGGACCCTTACCCTGACCACTTTCTTGGCCTCCTTCCTCTTGCATTCATCTTTCTGCTCAGACAACTTCTGTTTGGGCTTTTTCTATGGTGGACCTCCCCTGGGCCTTAGCTCCCCCCCTAATCCATTTCCTCTCTTCTTTCTTTTCCTTGACACTTGGTACCATCAGACCATTCATTATCATGTGTGCGCTTGCTGTTGTTGCTGCTAACATGAATACCTCATGAGAGTAGGGGTTTCAGCTCATTTTGTGTACTACTTATAATCTCAGCAACAAGAACACATCCTGACACTGTTGGTGTTATTACACATTTGATAGATGAGTGAATAAGTATATGAACATATTAAATGAAATATCACCTAGGAAGAGATGAACTCCTTAGCAAGGTAAAAATGTCAGTGGAAAATATGTTGGTTTACCCCCCCATCTCCTGCCAGAAATTCTCATCTTATACTAAACACACACACACACACACACACACACACACACACACACAAACAAACACACACATAAAGAGAGAGACCAAGATAGAGACAGAGACAGACACAGAGAGAGGCAGAGAGAATGAGAGAGAGACAGGTCGATTCTAAATACGAGAATAACATGTGATATTTGTCTTTCTCAGTCTGGTTTATGTTGCTTAACATAATGATCTTCAGTTCCAGTCATTTTTCTGCAAACGCCAGGTTTTCATATGGATAAAATCATTGTATATTGATAGGTGTGCTAATGTACTCTATGAGAGAACCCATGCCTGACACTGCTCAGATTGACAAGAGCCAGAGACCAGATAGGCCTTGGGCTTAGGAGAAAATAAAGTACTGCTGATTTGCTAAGGGAACATAGCAATAAAGAGACCCCTAAGATATTCTGATATCCCCGTAGATCGGTGTCTTGCTCAGCCATCATAGAAACTTTCTTTTGCCATAGGTGGGAACTAACAGAGATCTACAACTGGACAATGCATATAGTGAGACATCTGGGAAACTCAGCACTAAATGGTTGTAATTATTAAACCCCTCTGCTCAGGGCTCAAAGAGTCATGAGGAAGAGTAGGTGAAAAGCGTACAGGAGCCAAAGGGGATAAATGACACCACAGAAACAGTATCTTCTAGACATATAAGATCGATGCACATATGAGCTCAGAGGCTATGGTAGCATGTACAGGGCCTATCCAGGTTTAAGTCAGAAAGGGTCCTAATGCTGAGAGGGGCGTGTAGACATAGGTTCCCATCTATAAGTCTCTATCTCCAACTGACATCTGCTTATAGAAGAAATATTAATTTTCATCAGTGGAGTCTCACTGGGTATATAAACCACAATGAAGGGCAGGCCCCATGCTAAGCGCTAAATGCTAATACAAAATGAACTCAGTGGTGTTTTTGTAAACTTTTTCGGTCTCATATTGCTTTGTTAGTGTAGTTTCTGTCTTACTAGTCTTTTGTTGGTATATTGTGGTTTCTGAGTTTATGTTTTTATGAGTTTTATTTTTGTGTATGTTTGTGCTTAATTTTTCTAAAAAAAATTCTGTTTTGTGTTTATGTATTCTTTTTCTGTGTATGAGAGAGTGAGAGAGAGAAAGAGAGAGAGAGGAGAGGAAGAGAGAGGGAATGGAATTGAATAGGTGGGAAGGAGGGAGGAGAAGATCTGGGAAGAGTTAGGGGAGGGGAAACATTAGAATATACTGCATGAAAAATTGGGTTTTTTTTCTAAATACGTGGACTAACAGATTGAACATACAGTTTTCAAGAAAAGAAATAAAAAGGAACAACGAGTATTTGAAAAAGTGTTCAAGCCCCTCAGCCATCGCACAAATGCAAGTTTCAAATACTTTGTAATGTTACCTCTCTACGGCATCAACAGCTATCATCAGGGTAAGACTGATAATAAATGGAGATGAGGAGGTGGGGAAGTAGGGGTTCCTCTATACCATTGCCGGGAATGTAAGCTAGTTCAGTTGCCATGGGTACTCCTAAACAAAGTCAAAAGTGATAAGGATAATTTATTTCCAGGTTAACAGGTGGGTTCTACAGGTAGGTACTACAATGAACAGGCAAAATCAGATTCAGAAGCAGATTCCTTACCGTCCACACAGCAAGACTATTATAGATATTAGACCTTGTTTGTACAAACCAAATTCATTGTTAGTAATTTTGCTGGCTTTTCAGAGCATCCTCTATGTGTTACTCCTTGTTGAGCTTGAGCACCCAATTCCATAATTCTTTGACTGACTGAGGAATTCCAAAGCCATGCTGGTGCTGTTTTGATTTTATTAATTTGTTTTTATCTGCAATAGGACTAGGGTTCCAAGATTGTAACAAATCTTTACTCACAGATTTGTAAGATGTGGCAAACAGTAAAATTCCCCATGACAAAGAATGGCAACCGAGTCTCTGTCTCTTCTCTAAAGAGAAAGTTCTTTCTAGAGAAACCTGTGAGTTATCTGCAGTACCACACTATCGAGGTCCACATGGACTGCCACAACAAAATTATAATAATCTGGATGCTTTACACATAAGGGACACTTAACCCCAGAGGTCTGAAGTCTGGATGGCCTGAACTTATACCGGTAGATTCTATCGGGAGGAGGATCTGATTCCCAATTTTAAATGGCTGTTTTCTTACTATATCTTCTCTCCATAGAAGGATAGATGAACTGTCCAGTATTTCTTCATAATACCAAAGATTCCACTCATCAGGATTTTACTCTCTTGAGCTAATCATCTTCCCAAAGCTCTCCCTCCTAAAAAATAAAGCATTACTCTAGAGATTGAGATTTTAGGATATCCACATCTGTTTGGGGGACACACAAACATTCTATTGCAAATGTCACAAGGAGGCATGACAGAATGAGGACAGTTTACTCAAGAAGAAAGAACACCATCCAGTGCCTTCCATCTCATTACAGCCACCTCCTGATTCTTCCAGTACATGACATTATTTGTGAAAGGGAAATCAAGCATACAGGAAAAACAGTAGAATATCAAATTAAACAGATCCTCAAGCCCTTGTGTGTGGTAGACTATTCTGAATAAATACATGTTTCATAGTAAAAGTAAAGTCTGGGTGGGTTTCCCATTCATCCATATGTCCACCTTGGGATTCAAGATATTTGATAATTATTTCATTAGCTCATATATATATATATATATATATATATATATATATATAGTGCGTGTGTATGTGTGTGTGTGTGTGTGTGTGTGTGTTTATTTTAAGAAATCTGACTGAGAAAATTATTGAGAATGTAAACCACGAGGCACAGATGCCTCCAATATTCTGAATTGACATTACTCCCTGTGACAGAATATTGGAAGCTTTCCTTAATAATTCCTAATTGGAGTCTTGGTTCAGATAAACCTGACAGTCCAGTTAAGATGGCTTTGGTGGCTCAAGAACATGCTGAGATTTTCTGATCTAGGTTGTTTGGCTTAAGGATTTGAAAAAGCAAATAGAAGCAGCTGCACTAAGGATTTTGTGCAATTAGGTTCATGCAGATTCTGGAAGTCGCTTATTAGCTCTGTCACTTTCAATCCATCTGGTATTTTCATGTTCAAGCCGAATTGCAGGTTGCTCAGCGGGGTCAGTGGTTTTCCTTTTACCTGCTAGACAGCATTGTACAACCTCGAAGGCTTATCTGCTGGAGGCAGGATGCACGATTTGGCTGCCTATTGCAAGGCACATGCATTTTTGATTTGACTGTGTGAGACAGCTCAGACACCTCCTAGGAGTTCCAGTTTGGACCAGTTCAAGACTTACATATTATTCCCAGGTTGTTCTGGGCTTATTCATTTTTAGTTTTGCAAATGTTCTTTCTCTGCTCCTTTGTGCAATGCATAAAACCAAAAGTAAATGTTGTGGAAAGTGGGCTCATCCACTTTACAGCATCATCTGCCTGGTGTGGATTCAGAATCTGTAGAGTTAATTAGATACAATCTCTGGAACAGGGCTTGACCCTTTCAAACTTCTGCTAAATTGGGGAATTCTCAATATCAAAGACTCTTAGAATGTGCTAATTAGTGTATGAGTTTTCCTTCCATCTTTTCCCCCAATACCTATTTTTATAACGCCAGCCTTTATTTGGACAGAGGAAGTTTGAATTCAAAGACATTCAGAGACTTCTATAGGCGTACGTCACCCCTTCCTTTCCAATACTTCACTTCCCACCCTAATAACTTGTCAGTTCTCAGTTTCCAGTGCCATTTTGGATTGTATGTGTTTTATAATTTTGCAGCTCCTTTCTCCCTATCTGTGAAGTAGTGTGAGAATATGCTAAGACACGTCATGCCATCTGGGATGAAAGCTTTCAAAACTCTGGTGTTTTGTCTATTTTCTGCACCTATGACCTTGGCCTCTTGAGATTCTGCAAGGAATTTTTCCAGGATGTGTGAATGAGTCCGAGCCAAAGTCCACTGGTTTTCCTTGGCTTGTTTCATTCACTTTATGTCTTTTATACTCATGGGTTTAAATTTCTTCAAAGATGATGAGCAGGGGCCACTGGGTTTCTTATGATGTATTCTAAAACAGTGTCAGGACAGAGACAGGGATTGATCCACAAAGATGAAATGGCTGCCTAGTCTCTTTCATCTTGGCAGTGAGAAGGTAGATCTGGCAAATACCCGGGGTCTAGTCAGTGAATTTTGTCAAATGGTATCTGTTTATGCCATCTTTATAGGGGTGAGTAGGAAAGGAGTGGATGGTCAAGGAAGAGGTTTTGTTCTGAGAGCAATGTTTGAAAGGGGAAAGATAATTCTGTGAAACTGACAGACTATCATTGAAAATCTGGTAGGTAGCTTGTTTTCCCTGATGGATTTCTGGATGCTTATGTGAGATCTACTTAAATGCCTCCCTTTATGCTTTTAACTTTAGTCCTATAGAAGCAGGAAGTGACAATGGCTAGCTGCTGAAAAATGAAAGAAAAGGGCTTGTATCAGTGACATATTGAGGTGTTTAGAATTTGGAAGAGGAATAGCTAACATGAAGAAATGATTAGTTGCTGTTCAGTCCTCTGACCTCTGAACTGTCAACAAAACACCCCACATCTCCAGGTTCTGGTTTGCGGAGAGACCCCATCTCAAGAAATTCAAATAAAAGGACTTACAAGATAGACATAATGGCATAGCCAGTTAAGGCTCATGCTGCCAAGCCTGAGGACTGGAGTTCAATCGCATGGTCCACATGGTGAAAGTAGACAATTGACTTCCCTAAGCTAACCTTTGACCTCCACATATATGCTGTGGTTGGCATGAATGCACACATACATGCGCAGACACACACACACACACACACACAAATACACACACACAAATATACACATACAATCTCCAATCTCTCTCTCTCATGTATGCACACACACACACACACAAATACACACACACAAATACACACATACAATCTCTCTCTCTCATGTATGCACACACACACACACACACACACACACACATTAAACACACTCCATAACAAAATAAATAAGTATATGAGTGTAATAAAAAATTGAAAGGCACTAAAATGATGATTAGTATAATGGTAAATGGAAATATTCAATGGAGGTTGTCTTTTTCAAAAATTACATGAGAACAGTTGTATATTTATTGGCAAACAGGAAAGGAAAAGGAAGAAAGGAAGGACTATAGAACAACCTAACTAATATACCTCATACAAAATAATTCACAATGAATCACTGGCTTAATTGTTGCACATCAAATATCAATGCCTTTAGAATAAAACATGGGAGAACAACCAGAGGAAGGTAAGGCACGGCAAGGGAGTATCAAACATGGTATCAAAACCACAGTGCTTGGAAGGAAGACTCGATAAACTGCAGTTTCTAAAAATTGAAGATTTCTGTTCTATGAAAGACCTGATCAGGAGGGATGAGGAGATAAGGTGGGGAGTGGAAGATTGCCTTTATAAACTACAAGACCACATAGAACTTACGTCTAGAACTTTTAAAACTCAACCGTAAAACCAAAACAAACCAACCAGTTCCCCCAAACAAAAAGCACAAAGCTGCTGCTGCTGATGATGATGATAAATTCAATTATGCTTATGCAGTGAGCAAAAGACAAGAAGAAGGCATACACATGTCACATAAGCAGTGGATGCACTTGAGATAACCAATTATATGAGGTTATGAACTGAGAACCCTTGATTTTCTGTTCCCCCAAGGGAACAACTGGCTGGCTGAAAGCTTAGTTTGCTGGCCAGCATCATCACCTAAGAGTATTTTATCCATGCCACTTGTTTGAGAAAAGGTCCAAATTCAAATTTACAGTAAGATTTGTGTTAAGCACACATTACTTTTACATTCTTGAAAAGTGTGGGGAAAAACAACCCAAATCAACCAACCAACCAACCAACCAACCAGCCAGCCAAACAAACAACCAACAAGCCAACCAAACAACTAACCAGCCAACCAAACAACCAACCAATAAAACAAACAAACAAACAAAAAAACCAAGTTTTTATAAGCCAGTCTCCCATGGATGAGATGTTTGGGAAAGACCTATTTGTTCACACAGAAGAGATGGTCTTAGCCTTTATGTGTAACAGGGGTCAGTGAGGAGGCCATGCATTTTCTCACTGCCATCTGCCATCTGTACTTCAGGAAGGGAGAAGAAAAGCTTTAAAACTGGTCTCTCCTTCTCTTGTCTCCAGCTCTCCTCAACATCCCATAGCCCTTATCTAATTTGTGAGTAAAGGTTTTAATGAGACCATTAATTGTACTACATTATTTGGTATGTAAATGCCCCTTTGTAATGGAGTGAATTAATCAAATTTTAGCTGAAAATTTCTACCTCCTAATTTTTCATGGCTTTAATGGACTCATTTGCTTGGCTTTTGTTACTTGGCGTTTCAGCAACCCTTATTTAGCTCCATGATGGGAAAAAGAGTAAAAGAAGGTTGAGCTTAACTCTAACATGAAAAAATAAAAAATCACTGTAAAGGCATACCTTACACGGTAGGATGTCTAATAACTATCTAATATCCAACTGCAGCTTTCTTAGCCCCTCCCCCCAACAATCCCTGTGCACTTTGGTCACCTCTTAGAGTCTTCTCCTTGGCTAGTCAAGTTTCTACCCTTGGTAGTAAAGCCCAAACTGTTCTCTCTCAGTGAGACCCAAGAAACTTGCAGACCTTAACCCTTACTTCATTTGCTTGATCTCCTCCTCATTATTTGTGAAACCCCCTTGTCACTATAGTATAATTTTAAAGTTTTGTTTCTATTTTTCTTTATGTGTACATGTGTTTGCTCTATGTATGCTAGTGCCCACAGGGGCCATAATGAGGAGCTGGATCTTCTAGAGCTGGTATTACTAGTTACTGGGTAGTAGGGACTGAACTCTACTCCTCTGGACAGCAGCAAGAAATCTTAGCCACCAAGCTATTTCTCCCCATATCCCTAGAGTTTTGATGATACTCCTTCCCCCAAGGTCTTCCCATGTGACTACAAATCATCCAACCCATGGCCAGACTCTGGAACAGTGTCTGTCATTTCTGTTTGTCCTAACTAAAGTGTGGACACTCTTCTTGATAATGCATATCATTCTTGGAATTTCTTCAAAAGGTGGGGACTCCATCTCTTGCTCTCAGGCTTCATATGTTGGTGTACTATTTGACTCCTCTCTCTTCTCCTTGTTTGATCCATAAGCCATCCTGACAGCTTTCTCTGTATATTATCTCCAGGATTTGAGCACTTCCAGTCTCTTGCATCCCAATGTCCTCATGTTTGACACCTTTATCTCTGATTTGGAGCACCACAAGACTCTCTTCCTTCTGGTCTCCTGGCCTCTGTTCTTACTCATTATGGATCAAACCTGAACTGTCCTTGGAAGGTTGAGTTTTCAGTGCTTGTTCTGAAGCAGTGAGGCTATGAAACTTTTACAGGATGGTGTCTGACAGGAAGAAGTCAGTTCCTGTGGGTGAACCTTTAAAAGTTATATCCATCCTTGATTCTGCCTATGTTCTCTGCCTCCCTCCATTCTGCTGTGATGTGAGCAGCCTCCTCCTATGATGGATGGCTCTGTTTTGCCTTCTCCACAGGTGAAGATAAACTTCATTCTGTACACTGTTTCTGTTCACTGTTTTCATCAGTGACTCAAGAATTACTAATTCATCCAGTCCTTTTCAAAGGCCAAGACAGAATGATGAGTTTCATGCATGAGGTGATGATGTCACTAACGTGCTTAAAACCCTCCAGAGGCTTCCCAACTTGTCTTTAGTACATCCCCATCTTCACAATGGCACTTAACCCTTGGCTCCCATTCCTCCTCCTCACCATCCTACTCTCTGATTCAGCCATATTCATGGCTGTGCTCTTGTTGGTCATGTGGAAGCAACTCTGGCTTTAGATTGTGTCTGTCCTTCATTCCTTCAGTTGAAAGGCCCCTTTGTAGTGCCACACTCTGTGTCTCATATCTAACACCCTCTGTACTCTCCTGAGTTCACATTGAAAACCTTCATTTCTGGCCTCTCATCTACTGCTGTTTCATTCTTTTGTTTATCTTTAGCAATCTTCATGCTAATCTTCCACTTAGTATATACTTGACTGAACAATTTTTCTTAGTGTCCTACTATCTTTTCTTCTATTATGCTGTCTGGCTGGTAGGCAGGCAGATATTTTTGATCCTTTCTTGTTATGTTGCTATATTAGTTACTTTTCTATTGCTACAATAAAAACCACAACCAAAGCAACTTATAACAGAAGGAGTTTATTTGGGCTTACAGTTCCACAGGTTAGAATCAATGCTAGTGGAGGAAAAACCATGTGGTCAGAGCAGGGAGCTGGGGGCTCATACCTTGAACCATACACAAAGCAGAGAGAATGAACAGGGGGTTGCGTGAATCTTTAAACTCTCCAAGTCTGCCTTCTGTTAAATATTTCATGTAACAAGACCATGCCTCTTTAAACTCTCAAACAGTATCATCAATTGAGGAACAAGTATTGACATGGCCAAGACTATAGGAAATGTTTGTCATTTAAAGCATCACTGTTGCTATGTTTTTTACTACCTGGGCCAGTGTTTAGCATGTAATGGGCATACAACAGGTATCTTTCTATGAAGAGAATTGATGATTCCTTTCTTGGCTTTCATGGCTCTCCATCTTTCTCATGCTCTCTACTTCCTTCCTTGGCTTTCCTTTTACCTTTTATTGGTCCATAAATATGGGTATCTTCCTAAATCTTTCTGTAAGTGATGCCATCTTCTTCTTAAGCCTATTCCTTATCTTATTCCTTTGCTGTTACAATTCTCTTCCCTTTGTCATAGTCTCTGCCTCTGGTGACCATTCACTTTCACTTCTGACTTTATCACAGACTCTAATGATAATTAGGATGCTATGTAGGACATTATTACTTTTCATTAATACCTTTAACTTTTGCCCCATATTATACAAATACATCTCCAAATCTTCGTTCCATTTGCTTAATAACTTTTTAGGAACCAAAATCATATATGGTTGTTTGGGTTTGTGCCATTCTTTCTTTCATCTATCTATTCCCATATGATTTTATCAAAGATATTTGTCTTAGTTTCTTTCCCTATGGCATAATAAAATAGCCAGAGAAAAGTAACTTAAGGGAGAAAGGGTTTATTCTGGCTCACAGTACAAGAACATTGTACATGGTGGTAGAGAAGTGAAGGTAGTAGGAGCTTGAAACAGCTGGTGACATGACATCCACAATCAGGAAGCAGGGGATAATGAAACTTGTCAGCTCCCCTTCTCCACTACACAGTTCAGAAGTCAGTTAAGAGACAAGTGCCAGCAGGGCAGTGGTGGTGCATACCTTTAATCCCAGCACTTGAGAGGCAGAGACAGGCAGATTTCTGAGTTCGATGACAGCCTGGTCTACAGAGTGAGTTCCAGGACAGCCAGAGCTATACAGAGAAACTTTGTCTCAAAAAACCGAAAGAGAGAGAGAGAGAGAGAGAGAGAGAGAGAGAGAGAGAAGTGCCAACCACATTGGGTGGGCTTTTTTTTAAGTTTCAATGAACACAATAAAGATAACTCCCTACAGACATATTTCTAGGTCCATCTCCCAGGCATTTCTAGATTTTGTAAGGTTGATAAACATTAACTTTTGCTCTCATTATGTGCCAGGTTCTATATATGGTCTGTAAGTATATCAAGGTAGTGTAGAAAGAGAGATGGTATTAAAGCAACCAGAAAACCTTCAAGGATTCCAGTTATAAATATTGATGCAGCTTCTAAAAGACCAATTAGAAGACTTCTTAGGTAGTATAGAGAGAAATGAGAGATGCCTCTAAAAAATCTGGGTTATATAATTGATTATATCAGTTCCAAGAAGGGGGCTGGATGCTGCTCATTTACAAGGCCCTGGGTTTAATTCTCAGCACCATAAGCATATGCATGCACACACAAATATAAAGAATTCAGATACTTAATAGAAGACTCACAAATAATAATATTAATTAAGTATAGTAAATACACATTAGCATTTAATGTGTAAATGCATGAAGCAACTGTTTTTTTTTTTTTAACTTGAGGAAGAAATGACTTATTGAAAATTCAAGGTTTGAGGTTGTTATAGATTCTTCCAGACTCTTCAGCTGGAAGTCTCAGCCAATTTATTTAGCTTTTTCAGGCCTTGTATTCTTAGGTAAAAATGAGGATCCCTCTCAAGGACCAAATGAGATAGTCCATATAAAATGGAATATACACAATCAGGCACATATTAAGTGCTCAATAAAAAATCCTACTTAAACTATAGGCAGTGTTAAATGCTAAAGTCTAAGGAATAACAAATGGATACATCTAACAAGTTGGTATATCAATCAAATATACAGAGACAAATGGAAATTTCCACTTCAGCTACATTATACCTACTGCTTCTGGCACATACAAATATAGGGAGAAAATGCCTACAAAGAAGAGGTTCAGTGTGACAGCCAGTTAGCTTACTCTGTTGGACTAGCAGGACTCATTACAGAATCCAGGAAGTGGAAATGCACAACTCTCTGCCTGTGTGTCTCTCTTACTCAGAAATGGTCCATGCTGCATTAAACATCGGGTAGAAAGGTCACTTAGAGTCATTCTAATTATTGTGCTGTCAGATGGTAGCAGGTAACAATTTCCCCTGCCAAAATTTCTTAGTTTTTTTGTAAAGAAGGAAAGAAAGTGTGGGTGTTCGGTGGATCAATGTTGGGTGTCTGTGGACCTTGCTGTCTACTAGTATGGGGAACTTGGGTTAAAATGTGGGTGCCTCTAAGGCACCTTTGAAGCTCTTTCTGATGAGGGTCTTCTTGAGTAACTGCAAGTCTTGCATTATATTTCAGAAAAGGGGAGCCAATAAGAGCTAGCAGGAAAAGAACTATCAGTTTAACATATTAAGGGCACAGCACATGGCTGTCTACCATCTCACATACAATGCAAACTTTAAGTTTTGTTTTCTTACCCATAGAAAAATAATGATTTCAATAGGAAAAGATTGACTGTGACCCAGGTCCTTGAGTATCTGCAGAGCAATACTAAAACAATAATGCATGAAGGTAGTACTGTGATTCATTCTACTTTGGATTTTCAGCTAAAGTTGTACCTTTAGTTATGTATGTTTAGAATGTAGATTTGCATTCATGTGTGTCTGGTTAACTTTGTTTCTGTTGTGGTGCTAGAACGCCCTGTTAACTTTGGGGAGAAAGTTTCTACTTTCCTCACTGCCCCAGGTTGCAGTCCACCATTCCAGAAAAGTCAAGATAGGAACTTGAGGCTGTTGGCCAGATCCACAGTCCAAGACAGAAAGAGAATAAATGCATGCATGTGTATCTGTGCTGTACCATACCTTTCTAACTTGAATAGTCTAGGACCCAAATCCAGAGAATGGGATGATGGCTGAGTCTTCTCACCTCAATTAAATCAATCAAGACAACCCTTGTGGCAACCCATCAGGTAAGCACAGTCTAGGCAACCTCTCATTGAGACTCTTCCCCCAGGTGAGTGTAGATTTTGGTAAGCTGACAAAACCAATCATTACATCTGGGACAGTGGTTGGTTATTTGTATGATAAGTTGCTTGGGAATCGCGTCTTTAACACATAAGAGGGGCCTAGCGAATCCTCTCTGGTTACATGGACAGGAGAAGATATTCACTCTAGACTAGCATGTTGAGCATGTTTGGTGTGTTTGACATGAAACAAAGTTCTATCAGATCATCTCTCAGTCTTAGTAATTGTTTTCCACGTAAGTTAAGTTTATTAAACTCACCAGAATTTTACAGTGTTATTTCCATTTAGAAGATGAAATTTATTAGAAAGGACTGAGTCTAATATTCAGAGAATGACTGCTATGGCACCTTAGAACCCCTTGTCTTTGCCTAGCTGGGAGGAGTCAAAGGCATTAGGTTCCTCATCTACTAGTCTATCATTTAATAACAAAATTTGCCAAAGTGAATGTCCCTATAATGTTGAATTCAGTCTTTTGTGAAGACTTTTTGAATGCCAATATTTGAAAATTATTATTTTGAGGTTCTATTATTTACCTTTATTTCTTTTCTTTGATAGAAAAAAAAGAGGTAAAATGAAAAGATAATGATGCTTGAAGCATTATCTACATAATGGTGCCTGCTAAAGGTCTCAAGTAATCCAATGTTTATGAGGCATCAGCTTGGTGTCAGGAGAGGGCTGCTCTGCCTGGAAAAGATATTAGTATATATTTCTCAAAAATTTTACCAGCATACTTCAGCTCGTGACAACAAAGAGCCAGCTGTACTTCCTGCTACAGATCGTCAAGGAAAGGTTAGAAGGGAGTTGGCCAAATGACACCTTCTAAGTAGAGTATATCACAATCAGGGCATGGAGAAATGGGAGTGTTGACAAGCCTACAGTTTGTTAAAGAATCTGGATTTCATGTTAAAGGCATTGAAGTTTTGTTTGTTTCAGATGATGAAATAAACACTACATTAAATTGACCATTTCAACCATAAATGGCATGTGTAATGGGTTATAACCTTGGAAGTTCCAGGCCTAATAACTTATTTCTGTCATTGGGGCCGCACTGCCAAGTGTTCCAGCTTTGGAAACAAGCATTTGGACCATCCAGATTCAAGCCATACTGGGCCTGCTCTCATCTGCTCCCCCCAAACCAGGCAGTGAGTTTGATAAACCAAATATCAGTTTCTCATCATTTCATAATCCCTGAAAACTTCTTCTGGGGATAAAAATGAGGATGACTAGAGTTAAAAAAAAATCTAGAGCATATCCTGCAATTTTGATCTTGGACATGTATACAGATGAATGAATGGCAGCCAGGACCAGAAGAGATGGTTGTTCAGCTCACTTCATAGAGACTTTATTCACAGGAGCAAAAAGACAGAAGGAATCCACATGTCCATTTAATGTGAAAAATAAAATATACCATTGGGTATTGTTTAACATTAAAAAATAAAAGGCCCACACTGTACTGTCTTTCTCTCTGTTTCCTGCCTACCTCCATGTGGAGGCACCTCTGGCTCATGCTTCTGCTATAGCTCCTTCTCCACTATGATTGACTGAAATTATGAAGCAAAATAACCTATCCTGCTTGACACTGCTTCTGTCAGAGTATTTCATCACAGTAAGTGTGAGACCATGAAAGGCAGCCTGGTTCCTGGTTGAGCACAGGCTTAAACCCTGGTGACCCAGTACGGGGTAAAAACCCTACAAAGGACAGAAGGCATTTGGCCATGCTCCTGGAAACCAGGCTCCATGTAGCCACAGCTCTCTATAGGTCTGTGACATTCAGTCATGTAAGGGGAACGCCCCAAGCCCCTCCACAGCTAGAGGCGTGGTCCTGTTAATGAGGCACCTAGAGGCTTAGCCACTTCCCTTCCCAGTCACTATTTCAACCTCGCTGCTCCCTGAGGTGTATGGGGGAGCCTACGCATTCACCCATGCCACTCTCCACCATGACAATAAATGCCCGGAAAACCTGGACTGTCTCTCTTCATCTGCCGTGGGGAACAATGGATCTGGCCTTTTGTCTAAAGAGCCCTGTCTAGTCTCCTGCCAAAGGCCTCCCAAAGCTCCCAGCCATGGCCGCCACCAAACCAAATCAAGCCAGCTAGCTGGCGCCAAGCCACAGACCCCATGGTCCCCTTGGGACCCAGTTGGTCTCCTCCCTGCTTCTCCCCCTTGGCCTGGGCTAGATTCAGCCTGCGGCCCCCACATTCTCAGCTCTTCCACAGCATCCAGTATCCTGCCTCTCCAAGAGGGGCCAGAGCTGTGTGGCGGATGCTGGGGACTTCACCACACCTGCCATTTAATCCAACAAGTAGAAAAGTAACAAGTGTAGAGAACACAGCTGAAGTTAGGAAGTTGTGCAAGCGGGTTGGAGGTGACGATGGTCACAGTGAAGAAGGCTGTCTCTTGTCAAGAGCAACAAAAGTATGCTTGCAGACATTTTGTGAGAAGTGCCTAACGTTGTTCTGGACAATGGTGTCCCAGCAACCGATGCTGCCAAGAAAGAAAAGGATAACTCCCAGGCCATTAACTGAGTTCTAAGAGGGTGTGTAGAACGGAATAGCTGACGGACAGAAACATGAACGGAAGTAAAGGTGAGGAAGTAACTTGGTGAAAGCTACTCTTTGCACAAGCTCATGAAGAGATGAACATGGCTGCTTGCATGCAACAAATTTGAAAGTTGTCCTAATACATCTTTGGGACAGAATGCAGAACAGCAGGCACAAAAGAGATGTCAAAATTTCGCAAACAACAAATTGGAGGTTACTGGTATGGGCCCAGGTACTTCCACTACTTTAATTGCAGAGGTTTAACTGGATCGTCTATTCCATGAAACAAAAAGATCCCATTGGCTTCGTGTGTGAACGGAAGGTAAAATTTTGTTTCAGGCATAGGAATCCAGACTCCAAAATGACTCATGAATATGTTGGCATGAAAGTAAGAACACCAACACAAGCAGTTTGGGGCAACGGGATTCTTACAGCTTACCAGCAAACCTCTAAGGTTAGAAATGAACCAGCAGCCACCAGCATTCAGGGAAACACAAGGACAATGGATTATGCTGCTTAAAAACAGTCAGAATGAAGATTTTCTTCTCGATGGTATAAATGAGCACAAATGGCTGAAAACTATTTCTAGTGCCGACTCTGCAGGAAACCTCATTTAGTCATATTTTAAAATGAATATACTATGCAAACAAGTATAATTTCTGTATGAGACAATTCTTCGTCTATTGAATGTGTCTGGATGGAACTTTTGAAACACACTGAACATGATATATTGAATAGATCTTAATGCTAGTGAAAAGATCTGCACTAAAGTATCTTGACTCATTTGTCTGCTCTGTTGGAGAACTTGCATTGCCAACCCAGTTTCCATAACCTTGACCTTGGGGGACTCGGAGCTGAGTCTGGGAAGGAGCAATCAGTGGCTTTCTAAGCTGTGATCAAATTTCAGTTTTCTCCAGCCAGTCCCCTACAGACATTTAAATAATATTGCCTTGCTTGCAGGAGTCCATGGAAGACAAACAATGACTGCATTTTCAAAGTTTCATATCATCTGTCTACCTCCTGCTATGTTTTTATAGGCTCTTCAGATTTTTAGTTCATAAGGTCATTTTTCTTTCAGCTGAGGCATCTCTCATCTAAAATACTTCTGTTTGTACCAAAGTTTATTTTTAATCCCAAGTAGCTTGTCTTTATTAATTCCTTGGGAAGTTAGGTGAACGGTCTATACCTTATTTACCTGGTGACAATTCTGAATGTCTTAGGATATAGGCATAGGTGGAAAGGGTCATGATTGTACTCATTCATAAAATATCTATAGGGGCCTGGAATCTTTTAATTTTCTCCTCCTAATTCTGTGGGGTGTGTGTGTTCCAAGGTCAACGTTAGATGTCTTCCTCAACCACTCTCCACAGTGTTATCATTTTCCATTATTATAAACCATTATTATTTTAAAGGTCTCTCATTGAACCTGGAGCTTACATATTCAGCCACATTGGCAGGCCAGTGAACATCTTGGATCCCATCTTCCTTCCTTCACCTGGGTTATAGGTGTGTACATCATGCCTGGCTTCTGCTTATGGGTTCTGTGGATTGAACTCATATCCTCCTGTTTGCACTTCACTGACTGAGCTACATCCTTCTTCTCCTAATTTGAGAATATTATTAGAAGGAAAATCAAACGTGATTTTCAGGTATTAAAGATTTATGAGATGTTAATTCTCCCACAAAAGCATTCTCTGCTCTTCTTTTTGACATCTAGATTCCTGTATGAAATAGTTATAAAATCAAGTGTTCCTTGTACAGGATAGGAAATATTCAGTAAAAATAAATGTGGCCACAGTCTCCCCATCAGTCTTAGATGTCTTTTGGAAGTAGGATGGTTTTTGTTTGTTTGCTTACTTGTTTGTTTGTTTTTTAATTTAGAAGAACAAATGGGCAAAAAAAAAAAGTGATGTTTTCTGAAATTCTCAACTTTTTGTGAGGTTAATTGGAGCTGTCAGCTTTGCCTGGCATCTCCCTGTTTTGCTGACTCTTCTCACATTTTGTTTTCTGAGACGACTGGCAGAGGATGCTTCAGCACAAGTCACTCTCAAATAATTCATGGGCTACCTGGTGATAAAGTTCTTCAGAACAGTGAAAATCCCAAGTATTGCTAAATCTTGAGGAAAAAAATGTTCTCTACTGTGCAGGTTTTATTCATTAGTTACAGTTACTTTTCTTTTACTGACACATGACAATCAAAACTTAAGGAATGCAGAATGTGCGTAACACATACCATATGCTCATTGAATTGTACAGATGGATAAGGGAGCTGCCTAAAGTGACGAAGGAACAAATTCACAAATGAGTAGAGAAATATGAACACTCTAAATAGTAAAGACTGGATTAAACTTGCATTGAAAACTTCTAACTTTTAAATGATGCAGATTATTGATAGCTACACAGTGACCTACATGGCTCTAAATAAAATTCAGAATCCCTTGGGCTATCTGTCATGTAAGAAGTTGACAATTGGAAGAAAAGTTCTTTTGGATTGGAAAGATAGCTCATCAGCAAAGAGTGCCTGATGCTCTTGTAGAAGACCACCATTTGGTTCCCAGAACTCATATCTTACACCTACATCTCGCAAAAAACTTTATCTCCATCTCTCTCTTTTGGCCCCTGTAGGTACCTATACTTATGTGCACATACTCTAACAGACAGACAGACAGATACATAAACACAGAGACACAGATACACACACACACACACACACACACACACACACACACACACACACACA
>JADRCH010000232.1:2688943-2728804 GCA_019843965.1 Rhynchomys soricoides | reverse complement strand
ACACACACACACACACACACACACACACACACACACACACACACACAGATGAGCCAGCCAGACACATAGACATATACACACACAGAAGGGACAGACATAGAGACATGCAAATACAAAAATAAAATAAATCTTAGTAAAAGTTAAAAGTTTTGTTTTTTATTTTTCTAAAGAACTGAGGTGTCATTTTAAATAGGTTAACTATCCTTCAGTAATTGAGTTCTAGGTAAAAGAACTCTCTCTCTCTCTCTCTCTCTCTCTCTCTCTCTCTCTCTCATTGGTGTGTGTGTCTGTGTGTATGTTTACTGTGCACTCCACAGTGGGTTAGAGGTTGGAAGATACCTTACAGGAATCTGGTTCTCTCCTATTATGTGAGCCCCAGAGATTTTTAAACCGAAGTCATCAGGCTCGGAGGCAAACACCTTCACCTCCTGAGCTGCCCCAAAGTGAGTCTGGTGTTCATCAGGAATGCTATGAAGCTTCACTGAAGGGGCTTTGCAAAGTCACGCATGTGGGATACATGTCACTGCTCTGTTCTCTGATGATTAGATTGAGACTGGAGACTTGCTTGAGAAAAGTCAAACTGAGTATTATCACCACCATTTGCTCTCTGCCATTGTCATTTTATTTTATTTTATTTTATTTTATTATTTTGGTAGAGCAGAGGGTTTAGCTGTGGTCTGTGGGTCTCAGTTGAGGATTTTAAAATCAAGGTTTTGATCCTAAGCTCCATGTCTCCATATCACTTTCTTTTTACAAATGAGAGTAGAAATATTTGTTAGTGAAAATAATCCTTAGATTAATATTAATTTATTATCTCAAAATAACCTCTGTCTCTGTGTCTCTATCTCTGTGTCTCTCTGTCTCTGTCTGTCTCTGTTTCTCTGTCTCTCTCTCCTCCTCTCCCCCACCCTCTGTTCTCTTTGGTGGCACTAGTGATAGAATCCTGAGTTTCATGTACTCTATTCTCAGCCCCACAATGATATACTTCTAATAACGTAGCCACTGAGTTTCTTTATATTGTATTTCACTGGAAATAAGTATCAATGTTGACAGATGGTGGAAAAGTCAATTGTTAAAGGTACAAAAACAAGAAAACATGGCCCAGCAGCCATTTACCAATAATTTGCTAGTCAGTTTGTCACCTAGAGCTGCAGTTCTCAACCTATGGGTTATGACCCCTTTAGGAGTCAAATGACCCTTATACCAGGGGTCATCTAAGACCATCAGAAAATGCAGATATTTATGATTCATAACTGTAGCAATATTACAGTTATGAAGAAACACTGAAAGTAATTTTGTGACTGGGGACACCACAGCATGACAGAATGTATTAAGGAGTTGCAGCATTGGGAAGGTTGAGAACCATGTATGGTAATATTGGTGACTACATTGAGTGGTAAAACACATATGAAGTATGTGCGGTTCACTATAACTGACAGGGACACAAAGATTTAGTGTATCTAGTTGCCATACTAAGTATTCTCTTCAACCACCTCCTTTGCCCGGGAAGTCCGAGACTATGAAACAAATGGTTTAGGTTTGTTCCCTCAAAGGAAGAAACTAATGAACTTGGAATTTAAAAATCTGACTGGTAGAGAGAAAGAATGAGTAACTTTCCTAGAATTTGAAACTCTGTGCTGTCTAACTCAAAGCGTGCTTTCAACCATTTCTCTCATTAAACCATGTGTGGGTTGTCTGCTTTTGATGATTCCTACTTCTATTATGTTGCATTGATAGTCAATGTACCAAGTATATATTCAGTAAATTCTTAGGAAAATAAACAACTGAAGTTGGTTACATTTTATTATTCAAACTTGATTATTTTATAATGGCAGTACACATCATGTGTATTTGATTGGGGGATTCGTTATTTAATTAACAGTCCACTGTCTTTTACAGCTACATAAACTATTGACTGAAAGTTATCAAAAGTGTCTCCAACTGCTTAGAATCTTGGTATCTTCATAGTATAAATATAACCTAATTAACTTAAGTTTCTCACTTTTACCTTGAACTATTTGATACAAGTATATTCCTGTATAGTTTAAAGCATCATTATTTTGTTTGGTATTCATTGTAAGACTTTTATCATGCAGTATTAATTTGGTATAAGTGCAAATAAAATATATTATCTTTAATGATTCTATTACATTTTTAAGTGAAATAGTCTATTATTATTTTAACATATTTTAAAGTATGTATTGAAGTATAATGGGATTTTTATTTAGGAGATATCTGAAATTAAGTATTTTAAAACAAGCTTTTATTATTATCACTATTATTATCATACCTTATTGTTCTTATTGGAAGATAGGGCAGTATGCTATACGGAGGGGGAGCAGATCTAGAATTATGGAAAGCCACTCTGACACCAACAGTTAACAGCAAGAACAAATGCATAGCAGTGTATTTGATTTAAAATGTCTGAATGTCAGTGTGAAATCAGAACCAATCTAAACCATGCAAAACCAACATACAAGAGCTGGTGACTTGGCCCTTTAAGTGGACAAGATACAACAAGACAGAACAGGTTTCATGTGTAAATAACCAGTCAGTGCTTATACTCTTCTGCTTTGTGACAGGCCACTTGGCCACCCTACTGTGTAAAATTCACACCATGAATAAGTGAAACAGCGATAATTCATGCCAAGTAACAAGAAGAAGTTAAACACACAAAGTACCGGAAGCCCCACCCTCACAGCATCCCTACTTCATGGTCTCTTCTGTGACCCACTCTAGTCGCCACATCTAGTAAGACATCATCAAGTTTTGCATGGCCCCTTGCCTTGATGGCTTGCTTGTGTATGTGTGTGTGTGTGTGTGTGTGTGTGTGTGTGTATTTATTTATTTATTTATTTATAGTTCACCACATTGGTGCTCTACCTGAACATACATTTGTGTGGGTGTGTCAGATCTTCTGGAACTGTAGTTACAGATACATGTGAGCCACCATGTGGTTGCTAGGAATTGAACCTCGGTCCCATAAAAGGGCTGCAAGTGCTCTTAGTGGCTGAGCCATCTCTCCAGCTGCCTGCTGCTGTCCTTTGACTTTAAATTGTTTCTACATTCCTTACTCCAATAGAATACTTTCATAGACAGGGAGCATGCCAAATCAAGTTTAAGCTCATATTTGCAGAATGAGGACAAGATAGGGCAGGACGGTACAGTCAGTACATCCCAACTTGTTGCCATGAGCTCCGATTTTTCCTGTCTGTCCCTTTCTATCCCCTGACCTTTAGCTGATAGACTCTTCCCCTCATTTGTTGAGTTCTTCTGCTTTTAACCTCCTGTCAACAGATTCCTAAATGAAGATGCAAACTCCAGGGCACCAAGCTCAGGCTTGTTTACTTGTAGTGCATTCTAAAATCTTAATAGCATAACACAATGAGCAGTACATTAAACAGTATGTAACAGTGGGAACTGTGTGTATAATTCTCGAAGACACAGGATATAGTTTCTTAGGGAGGAGCTCCTTGTTGCTCTGGTATTTAATAATTGTTAGGTCTATATCGCATACAATTAAATCACAGAATTTAGAAATCATTTTAAGAAGTATGTAAGCCTCCCCCTTTCTTCCTCTGTGTGTATTCTTTGTGAATAAAGAACTAACAAAAGGAAAAGTTCTTCATCTCTGTGTTTTTGTTATCTGATCACTAATAATGTTTTGAATGTTTTGCCTAGGGCAAATTTTGTGGCAAGAAGTTTAGAACCCCCACTTCCCTGATTTTTCTTCTATACGTGAATCTCTGGCCTTTCCAGTCGAACCAAGATTTTAATACTGGAAAAGCTATAAAAATAAAAACAAAACAAAACAAAACAAAACAAAACCACTTCAATGTCAAATACAACTATTCTGTGTCTCTGTGATTCAAGTCTCAACCCTGCTTTCTAATAAAAACAATGAAATCATCTTAGGATGGTGCATTTTGTCTTATCTATGCTAAGTACAGAACTGGAAAGTTTCTGGTCACAAAAGTCAATGCCTCTATTTTTCCACATTGGAATCACCGGGCTTTATATTTCTGGATACAAGTAAGCTTCCTGTTCATTTTGGTTATGATGAGACTGTAGGGCTTATGCTCTTAGGCCCATTTTAGAAATGAATAGTACAGAGACAGTTAACTCCAGCGAAAATCACCCAACACTCCTGGGAAGAGATGCTACATAAACATAAAGAATTCTGCAAAAATGGTTGTGTTCATCTTCCTAACGTCTCATGAGGTGGGTATGCTGTGAACATTGCTAATATAAACCTGCAACCGCCACAAATAGAGCACAGCTGATTTTCTCTCACTGCATAAAGGATGATATCATCTTATCCTCATCGTTCTTAAGAGGACTTACCCATCAGATGGCTCTCTGAATACCAGCATGTACGTATTTGTCGAATCACATGCACATGTGATCTAAAGACTAATTTGGAAGAAAAGCAATATCCCAGGCTTAAAAGTGTTTACGTGAGCAGGTACTCTCATTGTAAACTCAATCGAGAAAGCTAAATGGGCAGGTCTGAAATAAGTATGTGGAGATTTGTAAGGGAAGAATATCTACTGAAGAACAAAAACATGCCCCTTCAGGATAGCTGAACCTTTATATACAGAGCCCTGGTGTGCCTCATCATTGCTTTAACTGTTTAAGTAAAGATGATAGTATAACAACATGAAATGCATAAAAGGCTTACTAATAACGGCAGTCTGGGTAATTTAATCGGTTACCAATGATTGAATAAAGAGTTGACTCTTATGAAAGGGCAATCTTCCTTGCACTCCGTGTAAAATATATCGCCCAGTTGAAATGTCAGTGTGTCCCCAAAGGGTAATGGCTGGTAATATTAGAGGGGGAGGGTACATAAAGAGGTGTGTGACACAGGCTTCGCATAAACCATCATGGAGAAGCTATCTTCAAAGAGGATTTCAACAAATGCAATATTTGCATTTGAAAATGCTCTCTTTCTTGGGACTGTGTAGGAATGTAAGAAGAAATAAAACCCATGCTGAGGAATTCATAAGTACTGCCTGCCTAATTACTGAAGATACTGTTTGAGAATGGCATTGTATGACTTATGACTTTTATTTGCTACATTCAATATTTTTTAAAGATTATTTATGCCAGAGGATTTTTGATATCAACATGGATGAACATTGTCATCTGCATGTAGACTTGAAAAATGCTTTTTTCTCTATTTCTAACCCACCTGAGGGTCACAGAACATTTGTTTAGAAACTGTTAATGATGAATACAGTAGGACTCAGGAGGGAGGTTATATTCTTCATAGAATATTTTTAATTATTTTAAAGTGCTATATTTCTAGAGAATTCTTTCAGTTTCTCATGGAGAGGCAAAGGGGACCAGTCTAGTAAGGGTAAATATAAAGAGTAAAGTTGATTTGTAAAGAAATCTAACCTCCATTTTTATTTCATTATTAAATTTAGGTTGGGAAAAACAAAACAAAACAAAAAAACAAAGGAGCAGATAACTACCTGAATATAGGCACATTTATTAAGAGTCTAAGAAATATGGCGTCTTTACATCTTAAAGATAATAACTGACTAGTTTAAATTATTTCCAAGTTTCAGAATGTACTTTACTTTATTTATATATTTAAATGCAAATACATTTACACCAGAATATCTTCCATTGCATGTGTTGCATTCTGCATGTGTCAGATCAGAGACATCTTTTATATCATTCTTAGAAATTAGCTTTGGGAAGGGCAGTATCTAGGATCAACAGAAACTTTCTAGCATCAAAACATCAGAAAGATAGAAAATTAAAAGCTTGATTAATGTAGTTTGTTTTGAAATTATCCTGTTATGACTTGGGTAAATATAGCAAAAGTTATATTTGGCTTGAACGTCACAGTACCCTTTGTCATACATAAGGTTGCCTGAGGTGTTATAATGAAAGAGATCCTTTCTTGCTGTTGTTTTTTTGAGACAGAGTCCATGTAGTCCTGACTAGTATAGAACTGACAGTGTAAACCAGGGTGGGGCCTTGAACTCACAAAGTCTACCTGCTTCTACTTCCTGAGTGCTGAGATTAAGGATGTGTATTATCCTACTCTACCAAACTTTTAAAACACTGTTCTATCTACAGTTCTTATATATTTATGATTTGCAGTCAATATCTATTAACTGGAACAGAACATTCAAATTGTGAATCTACTTTGCTAAATAATTTTCCTAAATCAACTTTTTTTTTGTATTTTAAATTGAGTAAATTAAAAAAAAAATCTGCCATCAGAAGTGAAGTATAATATATTTCATATATTGGTGCATAAGGGATAAATCCCAATGATGCAAACAAAGAGAAAACGTGCACTGGTATATTGAGGGGCATCTCTCCTAACAGAACATTTCCTGATGAAATCAAAGGTATAAATATATACCCAACAATTTCCAAGTAGAATCCTCTGCATAGGTACCTGCTAAGCAAACGTTTTGTAGTTCTTTCTCACAGGCATCCAGCTCATATTCAAAGGAAACCATTCACCTTCTTAGAGGAGATTTTAGAGTGCCAGCTCCTGTATGTGCTTAAAGAGACAAGCAAATGTTTCCTAAAATCTCAAACATGCCATAAGGGATGAAGAACCATGCATTGCTCGAAATAACTTGCCTAAACATAACCTTCTATAAAAACAATGAAACCTGACTCTGGATCATTTCATGTACTGAGCCTATGTCTCCATCCGTGAATAATCATTTGAAGTTACTGAAGGAGAAGGAACACAAACATTTCTGAGATTTCACCCATAATACAGAACTAAGTCAACTATTTACAATACAAAGGAGGATAGTCATCATGCAAGAGTTTGAGATTTCAAGACAAAGACATCCTATTGTTTCTCTTCTCTTCCCAAGTGCTGCTGACCCAGTTATACATTTCCAGGAGAATCACATCACAAACATGGTAAGGTCCTGGCAAAACTATGTTTCTTTGGTGTATCTGTGATTGGAATGCTTCCTGGTACCTATGATAATCAAGGGTGAGGATGAAATGTGAACAAATTACAAAAATTCAAAAAGGCAAGAAAACCCAGGGAAACCAAGATGGCTCAGCAGGTAGAGGTGATTATACATAGGCCTGATGACCTACATTGTATTCTACAGGTAAGGACAAGACAGATAAGCCTTCCTAGAGCTGTCTGACCTGTGTACACACACACACACACACACACACACACACGGACACACATACACACAGTTCAATTAAACAATTTAAAATTGACTAAGAAACCTTTTTAATTTAAGCAAGCGTCACCAAACAGAACCAAAGCCTCCATGTACTTTTGTACTTCTCATGCTTGCTAGCCAGATCAAACACTTACCACCTTATTAATAGTTCACTGGGAATGCTTTCAAAAGTGAAATTGTCCAGCCAGAACTGTTGATGTATATTGGCTTCCAGAAGTGTCTAGGGTCAAAGAGAATTCTCTTCAACCATGTCCAGGAGTTACTGACATCTCATAGCTACTGTCTCGGAATGGGTTTTACCCTTGTGCTTGTTACGTCTAATTTAATTTTTTTTGTGTGTATTGCATTCATTATAAGTTCAAAAAAGATACATATTTTAATGAAAAAACATAAGGCTATCATTTTACACTTTTTAAAATTTTAGAGAGGGTGCTGTCTTTTATAACTGGTTTTTTTTGTTGTTGTTGTTGTTCAATTCAAAGTTAGGTCTAGAAGCATTGCCCCTAGAAATGTGGGCATTACATCCCTTCCTTATGATATCAAAGTTTTTGTGGATTGCATAAATCAAATGGGAGAAAATGGATGACCCCCTTTATGATGAAAACTACAATGTAGAGACTGCAGAGGTGGCTCAGTGTTTAAGCGTGCTCTTTTAGAGGAGCCCATATAGTGTGGTTTCAACAATCACTTGTAATTCCAGGGGATCCAATGTCTTTTCTGACAACTTCTGTCATCAGACATACATGTATACAACACACACACACACACACACACACACACACGCAAAACAATCATACATAAATTAAATGAATAAATACAATTTTGAAAAGTACAATGGGCTGTAAATATCAGTAAAGTAAAGCAATGTCTCATTGGCCACTTATCACCTTGCAGTGGGTAGAAGCCTGTAAGGTAATTAAAAACTCCATAGCATTGGTACTTACAGTTTTCCTCATCCATGTCCTGGCCTACATGCTGATAGGAGTAAGTCATGAAACTATAATCTATTATCAGACAAAAGACAGACAAGCCAATGGCTGTCATTTTCTTTGAAGTTGAAAACAGCATCTAAACAACTCATTGAACATGGAGAGATTGAGCTGGTGCCTACATACTGACTTTATGTCTATGTTCTAGTATCTTTGGTATAGGAAGGTAATCTTCATGCTATAAAAAGAGAAGCATAAACACTAAGCCAGCCACAAACCATGTATCAATAAAAGTGTGTACTAACTGAAAAAATATGCTAGGTCAATGGTAATATTGTTAGTGGAAATAACCAACCAATAACTGATTCAAATAAACTGATTCCATAAGATGGAACCTATAGCTAACATTGCTTTGGTGACTAAGAATTTGAGATTAGATAGCCCAGAGATCTAAGGTAAAAACAAACACTGGTTTACAAAAGGAGAAAAAAACATCTATATTGTATCTGGAAAAATGAGGATGACCCTCTTCAGGCATGTTTACCCTGCTGATTATGGGACATGTGCAGCCCACCTTCAGTTCTAGAGAAATCTGATGGCTTCTACCCCACATAGACATACACACAATCAAAAATAACAAAAATAAATCTTCTTAAAGATAAGAAATTAACCATGTATCCTCATAATACTGAATTCTCAGCTTAATAGTAAGAATCTGCCTTTACATTAAACTAGCCCTGATGATTCTGTCTAAATTTTACTTAAAAAATTTTTTTTTGGTGGTAAATGGAAAGTTGGATCATTCATATTAGGGATTGCTTGCATTTGGGATAAAGAACAGCTGTTTTTTAAATGTTAATTAAGAAGGTGGAGCTATAGACTGTTCAGTAACCTTCCCTGATACACATGATTGGCAAGACTATAACAGACTGGGAATCTGTGATTTTTCCCAGAAAGTCTTTCTCTTTGAGAAATACCCAGGTTGTCAATTGCTCTTTACTAATCGGTGTTAACCAATGCTGTTCCTTCAAATGCATTTTTAAGAGAATGAAACCCCAGCAGTCTTGGTAATGGCAAGCAGAGCCAGGTGCCTAAGTGACTCAGAAGTGATGGTACACAAAATAAAAAGCAATTGTCAACAACCATTACAAAAGAAAGAGCTAAACAGCTTAAAAGTGGAATCTACAAAAGAATAAAAGGAAGAAAATGTCTGACTACTCAAAGAAAAATACATTTCATCATCTTAATTGCCTAAAATTGGGAGTTTAAGGGTTCATTATTTAAAAGTTACGCCTTTTATGCATAGAAATTACAGAGAAGGTCTGAACAAAGTGTGAAGCAACCATGGGCACTTTTTGTTAGCCTCAAATACCTGTGAATATAACATACATTGAGCATATGAGTTTAGGACCAAAACGTTTTAATTACTACACAATGTGTTCTTTGTCTTTCCACCAATACATAGATTTGTTCAACATCTGCTGCCCAGAAAGAGGGCCTCAAATTATATAATTACATTTTCTTTCTCTGTAGACAACGATGCTTCCTGGAGAAGTGGATCTAGAAGCACAAAGACACAATTATGTTACTGGCTGCATCCCTGCCCAGGGGGCAAGCATAACTACCTGACTAAGCCCTCCAATGGAGACATTGTCAGCACAGTTGCCTGTTTTGCCTGGCCACAGTTAGAGGAGTGAGATCAAGACAAGCTAATTTTGCACAAAGGGCCCTGGTCAAAGTTGCTGAGGACAGATTTATGCGATTTGACTTTTAGAAATATATGGAGACCTCTTGAGAAACTCCTGTGATCTCCGTATGCCTCACTGCCTCACGTTCAGACTGCGTAGCTGTTACCTACCCTATGGACATCAGTGTTACAGAGAAAGTCAGAGCCATGGGGAAATGGAGGGAAGTCTTTGCATATACTCAAAAAAGATGGTTCACCAGAAATATGGTAAGGACTAATTTAAAATATGTAAGCTCTCTTTCTATTGAGGAAAACCTTCAGTTACTTCTTGAAACTTGAACACATCTACTTGGATTCTTGCCTTTCTACTTCTTTCAGAAATCGATTGTCATCTTCTTGATCTTTATGTTTGGCACACCATTCTCAATTCAGTAGAAAACGGTCTTAGGTTAACTTTTCAGGGCTGTCCTAAGGCTCTCTCTCTTTTTTTTTTTTACATCCATATAGCTGATAACTTTGTACCCTCGCACACACGTTTTCCATGACCAACCCAGCTGCTACTCTTCGGCCATTGTGTCTCTTCTGTAGTCTGTTTCTCTAAACAAGGGATGTTCATCTTCATCATCTGACTTCCTCTCAGTGAACTTTATCTGCAGGGTCCACCATGTCCTGCAATTTTTCACAGTAATGAGTGAGAAGCTAATGTTATCTTTATGTCCTTTTGTTTTTAAATGGTTGCCATTAAAAGAAATTAAACATAATTCAAAAATTATCATGTTCATAAATAATGTTTTGCTGGATTGTGTTTAGCTATTTACACACCACTACAGCATTCATTTGTAGTATCCTACAAAGATCCACACATCACAGGCTTAACCTTTAGCTTTGTGTGCTTCATTGGAACCTTCAAGAAGTGAAACATAGTGAGAAGTCTTTTGATCATTGGGAACAAGATCTTGAAAATGATAGTGTGATCTCAGGTGTTTGCCTTTCTCTTTTTCATTTCCTGGCCATGAGATCAGTGGGTTTTCTTTCCTGTGGGCTCCCAGCCATTACCATCCTGTTACACCTACCAGAGACCTAGAAATAATGGGCACCCTTGACCAGGGCCTGGAGCCTACAAATGTGGTGCACCACAAGCCTATGCTTCAATAAGCTGATAATCCCAGGCATTTGCTGTGGTGATGAAAAGCATGTACATGCACACACAAACACACACACTAATTTATGATTGCTTTCCTTTACATCGTGGCCCAGACGTTAAGGCCCACAAACCCTGAAATGTTTATTCTCTGACTCTTTACAGAAAATGTTGTCTATGTGTTCTCATAACCATATGAGTGACCTTCCTTCCTTCCTACCATTCCACTCACTCATACACTATGACCATGATAAATTGATTAATCTACAAAATATGCTATTTATATAATGATTTTCTTGCCTATGAATGCTTTATCTCAGAATACCTCATGACTTCCTTCCAAAGATTATGCTAGACCCTATGTGTACCTTTTCCAGGGCAACCTTCTGTGTTTACCTCATAGAAAATAGCAAAGCTACAAAAATGAGAATTGCAGTGAAGAAAGCTTCTTCTAAGATACAATGCCTGGTTTACCTAATTCAAAAGCTCTTTCCTTTGCATGTTGAGATAATTGTTAAAATTAATGTTTTATGCTTTATTCTCTTATTTCATTTCACACACACACACACACACACACACACACACACATATATAAAAACTCCCCCCCCCCCCAAAGTATGTTCATATGAATGAAATGGCCACCATAGCCAGAAGAGGGAGTCTGACCTCTGGGATTGTAGTTACAGACAGTTATAAGCTGTCCTGTAGGTGCTGAGAATCAAACCCAGGTTCTGTACAAGAGCAGCCAGTGCTCTTAACCACTATCCCATCTTCTAAGTCCACCAAGAACCAGCATTTTGGGTCAAATATTTTATATTTAATGGGTAAAACTTATAGTGGCAGACAAAATAAAAATGAGGATGGTCATTTCCTCTCTTATCCAACATTTCCAAGAACTTAATATGTAACTTTGAACAAATAATTTAGTGAAATGTGGTCTTAGTTGTTCTTTTGGTGAGTTAATGGTTGTTCCTCTTAGTTTGTTTCACAATATGAATGACTAGAATTAAAACAATGGTACAAAACTGAAGAGTAGCAAAGCATCCCTACAACATATGCATACCATTCCTCACCAAGATTTCAGTTTTTTCCTTCATAAGTGATATAAGTAAATCTTTAGGTTTTATTCCTCTCTAAACATTGATGTGTACCTATCTGGAAATGATACTAATATATGAGCTGTTATAAAATTTTATAAACTAGGTGATTTAAAACAAAATATCCAATGTATCAAAATTTTGGAGGTTAGAAGTGCAAAATAAAGTTGTAATTTTCCTTCTGAAACCTGTAGGGGATTTCATTCTTGTTCCTGGTGATTTACTAGGCTTTTCTTAGTGTGCCAGGGCGTAACTCTGGCATCTGCTTCAGTGTCTTAGGGCACTTGAATCTCTGTCTTTATGTGGATATCTGAAGAATATCAGATTAGATTAAGGGACAACTTTACTTCAATGTAATCTTAACTAATTATATTTGCAATGGGCTTTTTTCCAAATAGGTTCACATTGTGAGATAGTTGAAATTATCAATCAACATTTTCCCCCTGGGGGTTCAGTTCACACTTTAATTCACTAGAGTGTCCAAAGCAGTAGGCAGAAGGATTTCTTCTCTATAATTCATTTTCATGAATGCAGAATGTTTTCCTTACTTACAGCAATGAAGATTCTTAAACATGTTCTTCCTAGTTACTACTGTAAGTAATATTTATTTGATGACTAAAAACTTCTTTTGGTGACATTTATATTTTTCAAAAAGCCCCCATTTGAATTCCAAACTGAAGGGTAGAAATGAGCAATTGATAACCTAAGTTTCTATCTCTTATAGGATGTCAGTATATATTTGACCACCAATGGCGGCCCCAGTCAGTTATTGATAGCGTCTCTGGAGTCTTTAGATGACTAAGTTGGAATCTCATCAGTTTGTTCCATAGCAGAACCAAGTTCATTATATTACTTTACTCACCCATATGAACAACTACCTGACAATGGATGAATAACTAACTGTTTTGAGACTACCAATTTGAGGTGACACAATTTCAAATCCTGGTAGGGTAAGCATGATGATGGGGACAAAGGTCACATCCAGCTGTAGGTAGAAAGTAGAGAGTGATGAACTATGTTGTTCAGTTACCTTCTTACTTCTTATTGAATCTGAGACTCCAGCCAATAAAATGGTGCTGCCTATAGCCAGGGTGGATCTTTGTCCTCAAGTCTTTCTGGAAATGTGCTCCAATATATGCCAAAAGGAACAGCTCCAATGTGGTTCTAAATCTAGTAGGCAATCACAATTATCTACCATACTCAAGAAAGGCAGCTTATTCAAAATTACTCTTGTAAAATTCAATGCTCCAAATTATTTTATTAGTATATATTATTTTTATAAAGTGATAGATAGCATCAAAACCTTTTAACACTTTTAGATTTTAAAATACATCTGTATGATGGGAATATATCATCCATTTAAAAATGAAGTATAATAACCAGAGGGTAAGTTTGAGATTGATGTACTTGAAAACATATATAAAAATTTGACTTGAAAAAACATACTTTTAAACCATTTGTGTGATACATTGATATCACTAGTATATTGATATATCTACAAAAATAATTTACAATTAGGTCAATGAAGTCACAAGCTATACAAACTTTTGGCATTTATAAAGACTGAATAGTGCACAGAATGCTAAGAGTGTAAAGTAAATGGGAAATATCTAAGTGTAGACAAAATATTCTAAAGATCTTTAGGAAGAATAATTACACAGGGGAATAGTTTATAGGCTAAGGCTATTTCCCAGTACTATGATGTGGCAGTGGGAAAACCAATTCTAGTCAGTAAATATTGGCAGAGATTAGAGAGTGAGGCTACCAAATGGGAAGATGAGACTTTAAAGATCAAGGGAACTGCAGAGTAACGTAACCCTAGCCCACAATATTTGGAGGATGGAGGTGAGGTAGAGATTTTAGAGTTCAGCAACAAAGCAGGAAAAGAGCAGAGGTGGACATATTCCTGAAGGATTCAGGAAGAACCTCTAGGATCTGACTAATAATAAAAGCCATGTTGAGAAGTTGGTAAGTGACCAGAAACATCAGTGACTGTGTATCACATGGAAGATAAATGAGTCAGTCATGTCCAGGAAAAATGAAGAATGGAATAATAATGCAAGGGCTCTTGAAATAAGTTGTCACAGAAATATATAACCTGAAATATCAAGTTTATAAGAAAACTAACCAGACATGCATATAAAAATAAAAGAGTGACAAATAGAAAGGAATAGAAACAGGACATAGAAATTGACTTCCGGTCATCCCAGGGGCTAGAGTTAGCTGACAAATCATTTATCACAGTTATAATACACATGTTCAGATAATTAAAGGATGAATAGTGTCTGAATTGAAAACTTAAGGAATATAAAATAAACAATAAAGAAAAACAACCTAAATGAAACCCTTGATAAGCCAAAACATCACCAGGGTTAACGAACAAATAGGAAATAATAAAGACTAATGACCTTAAAGATCTGTCAACAGATTAGCCAGTTTGGAAGACAGAGGAAAGAGGGTAGATACCAATAAATGGGAACCTTAGGAATCTATTAGAGACTGTGTCAAGTTTGTTTAGGAGGGAAAGGAAAGGTAAAATGATGACAACATTTTACAAAGTGGTACAATTTCTCCCCAGATTAGCATCCACAGACATTGAATTCAGGTCCAGAGAAGTTAATGAGCTTCATGTGGGGTTGAAACAAAGAAAGTCATTCCTAACATATTACAGTTTTAACTGCTGCAATGCAAACTTAAACACCATCTTAACTCAGAGAAGCCACACACAGGAAGTTGCTAGGAGGAGCTTGGGCTGATTTTGGATTCCTAAGAAACTATGGAATTCAGTTAACATTAGAATGTAAAAGCAGCAAGAGAAGCAGGTAGCTAATGATGAAATCTACATTCACTGAAGCTATATTTTCAAACCCAAGATGAAACTGAAATATTTTCAGGTAAACAGAGAGGAAATTCATTACCAGTAGAGTTATATATATTCCATGTATGCAAAGTAAAATGAGTTTGGGTTACATAAAATCTGTATTTCTTTTAAATTCTTTAAAAATAAAATACCAGAATTGAAAGTAAGTGATTAATAATTTATTGGTGAGCTTATAATGTATATAAATGTCATATATACATACACACATATATGTATATATTAAATAGTTTAAAAGACTGATCAATAGAAAAGGTGATCAATAGAAATATACTGACACATCGATTAGATTAAATTTAAATATATATTCTAATTCTAAAGCAATCAAAATAATGCAAAAATATATGTAGAAAAACAAAAGAAAATTGAAACAGAATTTTTTTAAAGGTTGGTTAATAAACAAGAGCTAAATCTAAGGAAAATAATATTCTACTAGAGAAAAGAGAAAGGGTCCATGATGCATGAAGGATAACATGATAGCAATCAATAATACATTAACAAATGCTAAATAATACATCATCAAAACGCATTGAGCAGGCCAAAACAGAGAGCTCATTTGATAAATTTTTGCAAAGTAAGCATACAGACCTAAGTTAGGTCCCCACAATCCACATTAATAAAACAAGGTTGAATATGGTGAACTATACTTGTTACCCCAATGCATTTATAATCCTGTGGTGCAATGGGGGTGAGTAGCACTTTGATCTGCCAGTGTAGCCTATATAGTGAGGTCCACATCAAAAACCAAGGTGGATGGTGCTAAAGGGAGACAACTCGGGGCTGTTTTCTGGCCTCCACATGCACATACACACATGCATTAGTTCTTCTACATGTATGCGCATACATTTGAACACATACATATACATAGAAATACATGAAATAAATTTGAGATAATCTAGAATAGAAAAAAGACAAATCTATATGTAGAGATAAATAGGAAACTCAGTTACACTTTCTGAACCTGCATTAAACAGACTGGCAAAAAAAAAATCAAATTAGTAAGAGAGAGAGAGAGAGAGAGAGAGAGAGAGAGAGAGAGAGAGAACATAAGAAGATCACCGACATAAATAGCAATCACACAATCACAAAATACTGCATGGCATTAACTCCATGATGGACAGCGAGAATTTTCTTCCAGATAAGCAATATACTGGGAAAAGTATCAAAGACCTTGTTGAATATGCTCTCCATCCAGAGTGGAATTAGATTAGAAACCAGAAACAGAAAGAGATCTAGAGAATCAAGTATCTGGAGAGTCAATAACGGACTACTCTACATGCAATGGGAGAAAAGTAGTCAAAAATGATGAAATTATTTTTCATGAAATAAATTTAAATTTGTGAGATTCAAATAAGTGGAATTTATGGGGAAAATTCATAGCCTTAATGGTCTATACTATGAAAGAGCTAAAACTGATTATATAAGCTACAACCATACAAGAGGAAAAATAGATTCCCAGAGATGTCTGTCTTGTAATCCCCTAAAACTTTTAAATATAATTTCATATGGCAAAAGAAAACTCATTGATGTTATAGCTTGGATCCTTGAAAGGCAGATCATTATGGGACATCTTAATGTATAATCACATGGGCCCTCAAAGATAGACGATTTTCTCACTTGAGATATGAGAAAGAGGAAGGCAAAAGGGAGATCTGATATGTGAGAAAAAAACCAAAAACCAAACAAACAAAAGACCAGAAACCAAAAAAACTACCCAACACAGCTGACATTGAAGACTGGGGAAGGCTTGGAATCTACAAGCAAAGAGTGTGTGACATCTATAAGCCAAGTAACAGGTAGGTACGAGCTTAGAATTGCAAGAACTTCTCCAGGGTTCCTTGAAGGAAATGCAGAGCTGTGGATACCTTGACTTTAGCGTGGTGAGGTTTGTGTAAAACTTCTGACCTGTAGAACTACAAAACAAGGCTGAGGAGATGGTTCTGAGAGACTGAGTTTACATTCTCTAGCATCCACATAAAATCTGGACATTGTGGTGCGCACCTGTGATCCCATTCCTGAGGAAGCAGAGATAAAAGAATCCCTGGAGCTCATTGATCAGCCAAGCTAGCTGAATTGGTGAGTTCTAGGTTCAAGAGAATAACCCTGTCTCAAAAAGTAAAGTTAAATAGTGACTAATAAAGATCCCTATCCTCTACTTTGACCTCTGGCCTCCACATGTACAGTGCACACATATCTAGAGAAATATGCAAACACCACACCACACACACACACACACACACACACACACACACACACACACACAGATTGGCAATGATTGTGGAAGATATCTGACACTGAGCTCTGAATTTCACATTCATATGCATGCACATACCCTCACCTACACAAGTGTACATACATATACAACAAATGAAAAAAACATACAAACAAACCTTATAAAACAATAAAGCTATATTACTTAAGGTCTTAAGTTCATACAAAGTTGTCATGGCAAAAACAGAAATTGAGTGGACTGGCTTTGTAAAAAGAGATTAAACTAGAACACAGACTGTTAATCAAAGAATTGATGTAACTCTACATCTTATAATACACGAAGAGCAAGAATATGATAGATACCCCATGACCATACTGGGATAATTCAAGTAACATATACAAACTCTCTAAAGACCATAAATCACCAAAGGGAACTGGAGATGAAACTGAGTTTGAAATCACGTTTTCTCAGAAAGAAAACTATAGGACCAGAGAGCTTACTGGTAAATTCCAACAAACATTTAGAGAAAGAACAGAATTCTAATGTGACACAAAATGGTTTGTGAAAAAGAAGAGAAAAGAATACCTCCAACTCTGCAACGAGACTATATTTAGACTGTTACTACACCAAACATACCAGAAGACAGATGCCAGCTTGCTTCTCTCTTGAACATAGACACAAGAACCCCTTATAGGGTATTAGCAACTCAGATTCTCAGCACGGAAAAGGGTAGCATCCTTCACTAGAAAAATTCCTTAACGTGAGCATCCTGAGAAGGCTGCCTTTTCCTGATGAAGTTTATGGCTAAAAGCCCCTCCACTCTGTGTTAAGAGATTCAGTCTTCTATCTAAGACTGGGAATAAATCTAAGTTGCTAATTTTCATAATTTCTATGTAATATTTTACTGCAAATTCTAGATACTTCAATCAGTTAAAATAAATTGAATTTATCAATATCAGAGACTAACAGGTTATTATCAGAAAAAAATCAATAGTTTTATGCAATAGACACAAATATTCAGAAAATAAGACAAAAATACAGTTGTATTTAAATAATGCATAAATCTAAGAAAATTGGGGAAATACTTATACTCAAAATCATAGTCCATTGCTAGAAAGAAAAAAACCAACCAACAACCAACCAACCAACTAGTGAATGCATGGACAGCTGTGAAGTAACTGTGGATGGTGACTTATGTCAGTGCAGTCATTGCTCTACAACTCAACTCTATATTCCAGGGTATTCTGTAGGAATTTCAACAGCATCTTTGTTGGGGTAGGAATTTACTAGCTAATTCTGAAAATCATAAGTAAATGAGAATAACTTGTAAAACCCAAAACAATATTTACAAAGAAGAGCAAATAGGGATGATTTGCATTCTCTGTTTTTAAATTTCTACCACAAATGCAGGGAAGTTAATACAACAAGGAATTAATACAGGGTAGATACACAAGAACATGCTACAGGATAGAGACATTTCTACAGACCAACATACATACATAACACAGTATTAGTTGAGTTTTGACAAACGATGTAAAATAACTAATAAGGGGAAAGTGGCCTTCATAGAAAGAGTGTTAGCCACTCATATGGGAAACATATGAACCTCAATAAAATAACTCACAACATATGATAGATCTACAGATAGAGAGGAAATGGTAAAATTTACCAATAAAATCTTAGAAGAATGGCCAGGTGTGGTGTATGCCTTTAGTCCCAACCCTGGAAAGGCAGAGGCAGGCAGATCTCTATGAGTGTGAGGCCAGCCTAGTTTAGTCAAAAGAGTTCCAGAACATCTAGAACATTGTAGAGAGACCCTGTCTCAAAACAAACAAACAAGCAAGCAAACAAACCAACCAACCAACTATAAATTGGGAAAAAACCTCTTTCTTGTATTTAAGTGGGGAAAAAAGAAAATCATATTATGTTGACACACAAATGTAATCCCAACATACAGGATATAAAGAAAAACCAGATCTCCAAGGTCATCTTCAGCTATGAAGGAGATTGGGACTATCCTGAGCTACATGAGATCTTGTCTTTAATGCACATATTGGCACTGTGGAACACTGACAAGTTAATAGGTGAAGAAACATTTCTACAGAAAAATGTTATTTTGCAGTAATGGGCACAATCATATATGACTCTTAAAGTTAAAAGAAGGATAGCACAATAAAGCACAGAGCAGGGGATGGAAAGATGGCTCAGCAGTTCTTCCAGAAGTCCTGAGTTCAATTCCCAGAAACCACATGGTAGCTCACAACCATTTGTAAAAGGATCTAAAGCCCTCTTTCTGGTGTGTGTGAAGACAGCTACAGTATACTCATAAATAAAATAAAATAAAATAAAAAGTGTATCTATTAAAAGTAACATTTCAGTCTTCTAATATTGTATAGTATGCCAATTAATCTAGTGAAAAGAAGCAAAGCAAGACATGGAGGAAAAAAAATGGCTGTATAAAGATACCAGGAAACGTTTGCCTGGATGTACATTTTCTATTTCTTGATTGTGGTGGTTCTACAGTTCTGTTCATCACTATATCTTTTCAACTTTTTTCAAGTACATTTGAAAAGTAGATGAAAAATTTAAGTATCTGCACCCCACCCGCTGACCCCATGCTATATGTAATAGCCATCCCAGCAATGTTCAGGACCATTTGTGTGTTTTCACTCAGTCTTTTGTTGCTATATTTCTCTGGTTCTGTGGGATATTCCAGTGTCAGCAATGGTATGGACGAGTCTAAACCAAGAGATGGGTGGCAGCCTGCATTGACTCAGTGCTGATGTGGCTATCAGGATCTGTACCTGATTCACTGACAATTCTCCTTATTTGGACCACTGACACAAAAGGTCTACCATTCAAGTTTCTTTCTTCTCATGGGAGTTACTCATTTGCATCATGGATAAAATAAACCAATTAATTACTTGAATGGAATAATTCCTTCTCTCTTTAAAGATGAGGAGACAGAGCTTCAGGAAATTAAACAATAAAATCAATGGGCAGAGTAGAGATGAGACTTTATGTACCCTTACATTGAAACCTCTATCTCTTGCTTTTCTTTTATATCTGGTAAACATAGGTTTGAAGACAACCTGTATCAGCAATTTAAAAAAAATGTTCACATACATACACAAGAGAGAGAGAGAGAGAGAGAGAGAGAGAGAGAGAGAGAGAGAGAGAACGGGAATACATGGATGTAGAAAAAGTACCCAAGCAAATATGAGAAGTAAAAACACTAATTTTCTTATCACTTGACACAATGCGATGTTCATCAAGGCTAATTAATCAAATTATCTTTACTAGTTTCCTAGGTAAACTTACACTACATCTGAATAATTTTGACAATCAAGGTGCGGCTTTTTCATTTTTTTGCATTCCCCCCCCCCCCCCCCCCCCAGAAATGAACATGCTGCTTGTTTGGTTGATACTACGTCTACCCTTAACAATGAATCCTGCAAACATCTCATCCTATCTGCAAGACATAATTCTTATGCTTTTGTACTGACTTTATATTTTCACTCTGGCATCTTGATAATTTCATCTGTATGTTGGTGTGAAAAGTCACAATGTGTACTCTCTTTATCCGATATTTTCTACTTCAACACCTGTGCAATTATAAGGTGCAAACCATTCCCACATGCCGCGAGACCTACCGATAAATGCAGAGTTACTGTGTAAGAGTTTCAACTTGGAAACTGTCATGTCTCAGCCCTTCAGGAGGGAAAGGATAAGACATTCTAACATTTATGTTTAGGGATCAGAACTCGGGACTACTGCTGGGTCTTTATCTGCTGGGGAAAATGGGTAGGGGTAAGCGTGACTTCAGTGTTTGATATTTTATTAATGAGGGAGGCATCACTTCAGCTGCAGAAATCTACAGAATCATGAGTTGATTACTAGTTGAGTGACAAAGTCCTCCAGTGAACCCCCTGAAACATGATGTTCAGTAAGAGAGGAAGGCGGCTTTCATACAGAACTCCTTTGCTTGCTCCAAATCTTATAAACATGAGAAGTTGGGGAGGTTGAGTTTAACCAATGCTATTCTTATTTTGTGCCAGAAATAAAATTTTGGAGAGGTCAACAGATCTTTATTTTCACTTGTTCATTCAATTAGAAATTTGTCAAAAAGAAGACCCTGACTTTTGACATTTGAAAATTTAAGGAGAATGGTAAAATAGTAACTGGATTTTCCTTTTTCATAATTAAGAAGCACAAACACTATTGTTTGACTTGTATGCCGCTCTGAGTAGCTCTTTCAGATCAGACTCCATGCAAAGTCACTATGGAGTTATTTACTTGCTCCTGGGCAACAGTTTATTCCAATTCTTACTGAAACGTGGCTAACAGACAGTTACTGGTGGAGAGCAGATTTTTAAAAAATGAACTATTAAATTCACAGCATTTTTTCTCGTTGTAAAGAGGCAGAAATTATTTTAGCAGTTGACATTTTCTAATGTTCTGAGGTCTTTTTAGACATTTCAAGTGGTTCTGGGGGCATCGGTGAAGACCCAAGGGCGGCAAGGTTCAGAGCTGTTAAATGTAGAGATGACACAATTAGACTGAAAAGCTACAGAGACCAGTGAATGCACTGTTCCTCTCTCTCTAAGATGCAAAGATACACAACCTTCAAACATCCACTGGAGACAGAGTCTTTAGCAACGGCGTTGGTAGACAGTTGTTAACTACTGCTTCTAAAAACTTCCCACTCTATTTCTGCTAATCCATTTTCTTTTTAAGACTAGGCAAAAGCTAGCATAGCTTGTAAAGCACAGTGGAGGATAGCAAATTATATTCTTTGATGATTTTTATGCATTGTAAGAGCAAATTTTAAAGTCCTCACGTCTAAGTTTCTTGACCCAGATCTAAGCCAGACTCAGCAAGTCTAAACCTTTCCATGTGTCTTCTTATTTCTGACACTCAAATTTGCATAAGATCAAAACTTACTACATTGAGATGTACTTTTCAATGACATGCATAATGTTTGATAGTAATGACAATGGCGGTAATATCTCCATCTTTTTCTCTCTATAGTATTAAACTACAATCTAAAATGTACAGGTGACAGGTACTAATTAACAGGAGCACAACGCACATGCACCCCAAGAAGGGATGTCCTATGGTCTACGGAGAGCTAACCTTGAACCCTCATCTACAGCGAACAGTCATGCATATAGGAACATCATAAGGGGCCAGTTCTAAAGGCAGAGAGAGCAGTTTGACTCTGGAAATTTACACCGTGTTTCAATTTCTTCCCCGTTACTGAGTAACAGGTACTGGCATTCCCCAAGCAGTTCCAGTCAGAGTGTGGAGAAATACTTGTTGAGTTTAATTGGATTGAATTAAAAATTGTCCTTTCAAAGAATCAAGTTGGCATCTCAAGTTCAAGGTCTCCGAACGATATAGGCTCTTCTCCACGGCTGCCTAATGAACCCCTAACTAGTTACAGATAAAAAGGGATTAAAACCACTCCACAGAGCACTTTCTCTAGTCTTTCATTATCTGGACTACAGAAGTCCGTGATAATTACACTGTTCCATGAACAAAAGAAGTTTAATCCTTGTATTTTCCTGTTTAAGAAGTAAGCATCAAAACGTTATGATGGGGACCGGTCCTATTAGAATACATAATAACACCTGTCAGGAAGCAACTTTGAGGAAGTCAAGACTTCTGACAGGACACTGAAACTCCAACCCCAAACAACCGAACAGCTCCTTGACACAGCGCAGCAATCTCAGTCTTGCTGCGGCTGGGCATCGAATAGTCAGTTTGCAGAGAGAAGCATCGTCAGGGTGGATAGGGATGCGGTTATTCCTTGTTATAAGTATGGCGCGGAGGTCATATATCAGGCAATTACACCTTTTCATTACAGGCTAACTCCTCACAGCAGGGAAGCCACGCTTATGACAGCATTAGAGAGACAAAGCCTTCAGCTTTTTTTTTTTTTAAAAAAAGGAAAAGCCAAAAAAAGAAAAAAAAAGATTAAAAATTAAATTCAATTTCTTACCAGCACGTTGCAGCACCAACTCGCTCACGGGAATGTTGCTTTTACAGGTTTCTCTTTTAATTATCCTGGAAGCAGGGAGACAAGGGAGGGGGGAGGTAGAGAAGAAGAAGCAGGGTGGTTAAATTAGCGTGCTGGAATCTTTTCAGTTTGTCGCAGAGAGTAGAAAAATTAAAAAAAAAAAAAAAAAGGAAAAAAAAAACTCAGTAATTTAAATTTGTTCTCAGTTCAGGCTGCACCGCTGGGTACCGCCCCTTCTTCCCGCTGGGTTCCATTACCTGCAAGGCTGGGACTGACGGCCACTGTTCAAACACAAAAAGGCAGCCAGCATGCTGGGACCATTCTGTCTGCTGTTTGGGTCTCACTTGTCCTCTCAAGTGAGCATCACCACCGGGAAGGTGTTCTGTAGCTCCTTTCCGGGCACTCCCATGTCATTCCTTACCATGGGAGCTGCTCACACATAGTTGGAGGTTTGCTTACAGTTTGCTTTGTTTTATTACTCTACCTTTATAGCATTATTTATTGCAATTATAGTTTTATTAATATAATTTATCTTGTGCCATCTTCTGTATTCCTCACTGTCCCCTCTCCCCTGCTCTGAAACATACTGTCTTCTGTCTTTTCCTTTACAACACAAACACAAACACATTTATGAGCAGAAGACATGTCAAAATTTTAAGAGTTCTCATTTCTCCTTGGACTTTTGGACTTTGTTTTTTAAGCCTGCAGTGTTGAGATATTTTATGAGAAAGCATGCCTAAGACCAAGTTTCTAAAAGCACCAGAAACTTCTAAGAATGATGATGTATGGAAACAACTCTCCATTATCATTCAAATGCTTATTTTAAAGTTTATGAAGTGGATAAAGAACTCAGTAGCATGGAGCTACCCTTGGTGCATACTGAAAATCTGAACTGAGATATGGAAACCTTTTGAACATGAGCAACAGTAGTAAACCCTAATGCTCAAGACAGCATGTTTCTAGCTTGCAGCACAGAAAAAGTACAAGAAATGACATCTGTCTTCCATGAGTAATTATACGACCTACATGAACTTTGCAATAGACCTTTCTGATCAGGGAGTTAAAAACTACTTTGTGATTGACACAATCATAGCCTGAGTGTGGTCTGGGTCTTCTACAGGTATGTCTCCGTCTCCAGCTTTCCTTTCACACTATAATATGACTTAGTTTCTCCTTCCAAAGTTTCAAGCTGTCTACTCCCTGGTTAGTGGACCATGATGATCTGTCATGCCACAAAGCCACATAGCAGTTAGGGAGTTAAGGATGCACTGAGAGCTCAGGAGACAGCCCAGTCAGCAAAATGTTTCTTTTGCATGATGACAATCAGAGTTTAACCTTTATCGTGTATTTAAAATAAGCTATAAGCTGGACATGGAGGAATATGCTTGTAATCCCAACAGTGGGGAATCCAAGAGAGAAGGACCCCCAGGGCTCACTGACCATTCAGAACAACCAAGCCTAGACAAGTTCTAGGTAGGGCAGCAAGATATTGTTTGTAAAAAGAATAAAGTGAGTATGTCTTAGGAATGGCATTAAGGGTGTACTCTGGCCTCCATATCTATGTACATACCCTTGATAGTGCACCTGCACACATAAGCATTTGTATACATGTGTGCAAGCACACTCTTACACACACACAGATGTAATTATACATACTTTTGTGCCACTGGCTGAAGGCATAGAAGAAAATTACTCTTGATGGCAGAATAGTGTTTAATTTTCTTGATAATTTTTCTTAATTATTTTTTCTTCTAATCCCTACGTATCTTCTTATCCATTTAAGTGGATTGCAGTATTTCTAGAGTTTTAAAGGCCAAGCATGGGGTGCTTTCATACAGTTTACTTTTTAAGGGAGAAGTTATTAATGGCATAAATTAAATAACATGATTTAACTTCCCAAATTGGTAAACTGTTAGCTGGGTGTCAGATATTTATCCTGATATTCAAGGTCCATTCTAAAAACAAACCAATTAAAAATAGAGAAGACTGAGGAGGCAAAGAGAAGAACTACTATCTATATCTATATCTATGTCATCTATGTCATCTATGTCACCTATATCACCTATATCACCTATATCTATCTATATCTACATCTATATCTATGTCACCTATCTCTACCTCTACCTCTACCTCTACCTCTACCTCTATCCATCTCAACTCCATAGAGAAGTAGGGCAGGTCAAGTATACCAGAAACCATGTTTACTTTCCATGGAGTTAGGCAATCAGCTATAATGAAACAGTGGTAAATTCCACCAATGTGCTAATTATGGGACGTTTTAGCAGTACAAAATGTAATAAAACTAAGCCATATTTTGGATTGAAAGTATTAGGTGTAGATTTTTTTCAAAACAGTTCACTGAAGCAAGATTATATTTCTTTATTCTATAATTTTCAGTGGCTTTTGTTTAATCCCTCCATTAAAAACAAAACAAAACAAACAAACAAACAACAACAGAAAACAACTTTTAGAAAGAGGAAAAACAGGTAGAAGTGTAAAAATGAGCAAGAATTTTTAAAAAATCAGGGTCTTTTAAGTATTTAAGTAATTATGGCCACTATGCTAATATTAATTACTTTATATAAATGTGAAGAATCATATACTTATGCCATTTTAGGTAGTATATGTACATACTATGCATATAGTAGCACACATTGGAATATATCCTTAATATTTTTGTTTTAAATAAAGACAAAAGTAATGATTCTAGTAAATAATATTACTAAGTTTATTGATTTGTGTAGTCATTATTTGTATATTAATCTTAAAATGTTCTTACATTGAACTTCAGAGAAGGAACATTTTTGTTGAGATAGGGTTCTCCTGGTCTCAGAAAAATTATAAAATATAATTCTAGTAGGTATTTATCCTGTTACTTCTGAAGTTGTCACTAGATGCTGTAGAGGTGGGATTTAAAAATATCCTGCATTTGATGCAGCCCTGCTGAAAACCTATCTATTTCAAAAATAAATTCCTACTGACTAAGGGAATCGTGTGTAGTGAAAGACATCCATGTGGCTAACAAATCATAGAAATGTGTCTTCAACAACAACAAAGAAGCTTGTTGTAAATGTATTAGACTTTCATATTATTCTTGGATCTTGAGAAAGGATGACAGTTAGCCTAGGTTGCCTCTAACAGCTGATAGTCAGACTACACTTTCTCAAGTATTTGGATTAAAGGCATATCTAGCTTTCAGGCAGATTTTATTTGTTTGTTTGCTTGTTTTTTAGACATGGAGGTCTAATGTAGCCCAGGTTGGTACTGAACTTGTCATATAGTTGAGTATGGCCTTGACTACTGGTCTTCCCACTTCTGCCTCCCAAGTGCTGGTATTATAGGTTTGTGCAACCACATGTGGCATGGATGTATTTTAAAGAAAATTCTTTAAAGCTGGGCATGGTAGAGGATGCCTATAGTCTCAAAGAGGAAGATCATGAGTTCAAAAGAAGCCAGGACCACATAATGAGTTGAAGGCAAGTGGGGCTACATAGTGAGAACCTGTTTAAAAGTCAAACATTATTTAAATGTTCATTCCCAAAGGGACTCAACATCAATGAGGGGAATGAGAACAGCAGTTTTATTGTTTGGCATTTTGGATCTTGAAGTACTGCCTAATATCATGCCTAACGCATGTTATTATGTCTTAATGATAATAGTCACCAATACATTTTCCCTTGTATAGAACTCAGAGAAATTCTTCACTTTTATGTACCACTAAGCTATCATAATTAAACCCTATAAACCATATAGCACGGAGATATTCATCTCAGTTTTGACATAAAAATAGTCTATTATTTGGACTCACATGTTTTTTTAAAACCACATCTTCATGGCTATAGACGATTTTTGAACACAAGTAGACACACCTAAATACCAAACTCCTGATTCTATGGTGATTTTTACAAGTAGATTCTTTTAGAATAGGTAGAAAGAGAATTACGAACAGTTTCACTCTCAGTGATTTGAGCTATAAAGAAATCAAAAGGAAAACTGATATTTGGCATAGAATAGAACAGAGACACCTAGGCTGATAAACTTCCATAGGTCATTTCCTCCTGCAGCTGTATTCACTCAGAGAGGGAAACAGGCTGAAAACAAACTGCCTTCGGATTAAATTCAATTGTAAAGTAAAAGGTACTCCATGTGCGTGTGGCTCAAATGGGTAAGTTTTGTGTCCCTGGTGTTGGCTATATGTGGTGCATGGGGTGTCATAGCATTTTATTAATATCTAGCTACACAAGACATAAGGAGAGATCATTGTAAGCCATAGGACTGAAGACAGAGTTAGAAACAAAGAACAAAATGACTTATAGAAATGTTCAATATCTTGTAAAATTGGCCTCTGGAATTTCACTCAGAATACTGGACAAAAGCATATTCACATGACAGAGACGATTCCAAATGTATTTGAAATAACAGATAAGTGTATGATGTCCAGTGTGGCAGGGACTCCTTGTATCATTTTAAATGAGAAATTACATTGCCTCTTGCATGGCTGAGGAATTGTTTCCTGGGTACCTAATTAATCGGGAATGGGGTGCATCCCCAACATCTTTTTTAAACACAGTATTTCAGATAGTGTGCTAGGTAGTCACCAATATGGTCTGAACCAACTATATTCTGTCCTGGTTTCAGGACTTGACTCTTAGCTGTTAGTTATGAATTTCCTTAAAGTAGAATCTTAATCCACTTGATTGAAAAGGAAGGTTATCCCTCCCATCCAGCAGATGCTCAGCAGCATGCTTCTGCTCGACTCAGCTTCTGCTTCCTGATATTGTTAGTAAGACTGAATATAAAGATGTGCTATTTTGGAACTTTAGCAAAGGAATATAGCACTTCATTCCAAAACTCAGAATTTCTTTTCAAGCTGTCGGTAAGAAATTGCTTTTTAGGGCAAAGTGATTTCTCCTAAGCCATGATTTTCTACACTTACCAGAACTGACATACCCTCCTCTTTCTTATGTATAGTTTGATTTGAAGGAATTTCAGTAAGTCACAGTCAACAGTGATCTAAAGATATTAAATAAAAATTCTAGAAATTAAAAATTCAAATGGTTAAAATATCTTTTATTATAGTTATTATTATAATTGTTCTATCTTATTACTAGGTATGATTAAGCTCCTTCTCTGCCCCATTTATAAACTAGTTTTATGCTAGGGATGTGTGTATAGGAAAAGCTATAATCCTATAATATTCAACCTCCTCTTTGCTTTCAGTATCTACTAGGGATTTTAAAATTCCCTCTATTCTGTGGCTGAAGGGGACTATTGTATTTAATTTTTTTCAAACCAATAAAGAAAAAATGAGAAAACAATGGGTGAATAAGATTATTTTTGAGTCTTGAAAATGTCCTGTTTTTTGAAGAAATTTAATAGTTTCTTTTAATTTAAAGAAATTAAACACCTCAACAAATAGGGACATAGGTATAGCTTATATTGACTCTCAGTTTCTTTGTCATCTAGTTAGTAGCTTTCATAGTGGTTTGTGCAGAAGACAGAGAAACCTAAAGGTTTGACTATTTAGGCAAAAGCTTCATAATCAATAACTCTATCTTTAACTCTTCTCCTCTACTTTGCTAACTACAACAGGATACAAATTTCCATTCCTTCCCAACAGAATTCACTACACCTCTCTGGAAAAAAAATAAACAAGAGAACAAACTAAACCAAACCAGGACTCTTTCTTGTTTACTGCTGTGAAAATAGACCAACATGCTGTTACAGAAAAATATTTATTTTTTATAAGTAATTCAGTCAAAATGTAGGCATGCTGGGCTTAAATGAACATGTCAACAACAATCTGAGGGAAGATGTCACATTTAACTTACTAAGAATTTGTTGGGAGTTTGGGCTTTTGGTTGGTTGGTTTGTTTACCATAGATGCAAGGAAGAGCCAGTGACATAGGTGAACCAGAAGTAAAGCATAATTACTTATATGTTAATAGGAGAAAAATATGCCCACAACCAAAGAAGTTGAGTTGGCGAGACTTATTTTAAAAACACATTAACCTGGAAAATTTTTCTTCTGTTCAAAACACCATAGGGTCCTTCACAAGGAACCATAACCTGAAAGCAGAAGATGAAGCTTCATAGTTTAGAAAAGAGTTAAAATAAGGACAGTAAAAGCAAAAAATAAACATGGACTCAAATTAATTCACAATGATTCTGCATATAATCCTGGTCTAAGTAAAGGCAATGGATTTCAGATTTCCTAAACAGCAGCAAAGAAGGGAGTATGGCCAACTACATGTGCATTTCTGTTTAGAAGATGAAACCAAATTATTTGTGGATGAAAGGTACAGCATATTAAGACAAGAAATTGGAGAGCAGTTGCATAGGCCCTCAAGAGAGAAGTAGAAATGGTGTATCTGATAACTTTCTCAACACAAACATTTATATTTTTATATGTAGCAGGCCTGATGTATCATAAATACATTCAATTTCCTAAATCAAGCTTGAAGTAGAATCGTAATTTTAGCCTGAAAACAAAATCATTGAATTCCTCACCTTAGCTTTAAAAGTCAATACCAAGTATAGAAAGTGATTAGTTATTAGTTAAACAATATTAAGTAGCTAATTTGTTCAGTGCTGTCTTCTCATTGGTGATCTATCTAGAAAGAAGACACTGTTTATTGCACACTGGTGGAGCAAAGAGAAGTTCACAGACAGCAACAATAGTGAGCAATGAGTGGTGTCATCAGGAAAGTGGAGCCTGATATATAAAGGATATTCTCAGCTGCTGCAAGAGGTACCAAGATGGCTACCAAATGGAAGTGACATCTTAAAACAGGGACAAAGCAGCCTAAGTGAAGAAGGGGGCCCCCCAAAGGAGCCATCATCACACCTGAGGGGGCAAAGTTTACTCCTGTGCCTCATCATTACTATCTATCATGCCTAGAAGAGGGCAATCTAAGCACATTTTAAAGAAATCCCTAGGCAAAAATAATTTCTTCATAAATATTGATGCACTGAAACTCACTTTAACACAGTGAAGGGCATTTATCACAAGTTTATGACAGGCATCGTATTAAATGTAGAATCTCAAGCATCCCTACTAGGTCAGAAATAAACCTAGGGGGGCTTTGATTATCCTTGTAGAAGAGGTAAAAATAAACCGACAATCTGTAGTTTCTGTAGGAAGAGATTCTCTACAACTTGTTCTTTCTCTTCACAGATAATATATTCATCTATGTACAACAGTTAAGAGAATCTACCTATAAGCAGTTTTGACAGATAGAAAACCAAGTTAACTCACACAAAAGAAATGCAAGCGTTGTCTTGTAACTCTGCAGTAACCATGAAATTGAATGGAATATGCTTTGATGTATTGAGTAATACTTCTAATGAGATATATAAGATATGAGAATAATGTATAAATGTTATTAAATATATTAGTATATGAAATAAATGTTATATAATGTTATAGAGTCAATTTAAATAATTTTGTAAATACAATCTTTTATATTCTTATTATTTAATAAAAGCAATTTCAATCAAAATCTGCTCTCTTAGATCTCACAAACTCATATCTACAATATGTTGCTTGAGGTATACTCTGACTTTCATTAATATTGAATATATTTGGGAAAATATGTGAAAAATTCCAACTATTCCCTAATAATATGAAATTACTGCTTCAGGAAGCATAGCCTGTCTCAAAGACAAAATGAATAACTGCTATAACAAGATGTAATGAAGATCAACAGAGAAGCTGTTTTAATTGGGCCAGACACTCCAATCTCTCAACATGATTCAGAGACCAAGTGCAGCATTCCTCTCCTAGTTGTGGACCATAACACGGAGCAAATATACAAGACATCCAAAGGGAAGTTCAAAGCTAAGAATGGTCAATCCTGAAAGCAGGGATATAGAGAAGGCACATCTAACAGGCACCTCAGCTTCAAGGGCAGAGCCTCATATTCAGCATGAGGAAGTAAACTAGCTCAAAGAGAGCATCCCAGTCCCTGTGACATGAAGAGACAGAGAGTTCCAGATTACCCTAAGGCTGAAATTTGTAGGTGAGGTTTACTAGAAAGAAGGAGGCCACAGGGAGGGAACTCCTGAGACAGTAGCTGAGTTCTTAGTTGAAGTTGGGGCAGCACTCATCAGCCCATTATAGCTGGCGCCAGCTTAAGAGTGGAAATTAAAAGTTCACTGAGCAGACTAACCAGAGTGGAAGGCCCCTGTTAATACACCAGGTACTGGGCTGAAAAAAAAAAAAAACCAAAAAAAAAAAAAAACCCCAAAAAAACAAAACAAAACAAAACAAAAATACCAGTAAACTGTTAAGTTAGGAATAAAAATTGCATCTGCAATATATATTAGTCATCTTTTATAAACACTCCAAAGTAACTTGACCTAAATTTGGTAGCCATGCTAGGAAATTTCATCCCACTAAAACAAAACTCAACAAAACAGAACTCACTGATCCAGGTTTTCTTATTGAAACAGATCATTCACAACAACCAGCATTCTTGATTCTACCTTGCACATGAGGATAGGCAAGAAAAGAAACAAATTTAATTAATTGAAATAAAGGTAACAAAAGACTGGGCAAATAGAAAACAAGTAGAAATATCCAAATATGCCAATGGCTACAACCAAGCTGTCCTGGTTGGCTTTATTGTGATAAAATACCATGACTAAAAGTGACTCAAGAAGGACAAAATTTATTTCAATTTATAGGTCATAGTCCATTGTCAAGGGAAAACAGGCCAGGAACTCAAGACAAAAACCTGGAGGCAGGCACTGAAGAAGAGCACTTGGGAATGCTGCTTAATGGCTTGTCCCAAACTCATACTCAGCCTCATTCTTACAGAGCCCAGGCTTACTACCCACAGTGGGTTAGGCCATCCTATATCAATTAGAAATAAAAAAATAGCCCACAGACATGCTCACAGGCCAAGCTGATGAGGCACTTTCTCAATAGAGCTTCCCTCTTCCTAAGCATTCCAAATTGACAGCCAAGATTAGCTATCACACAGGCATGCCTGTGTGCTATAAAATGCAGATATTGTCAGAGTACATAAAAAAGTAAGATGCAAGAAAAAGAAATCAACAAGAGATTCATGGAAAGATCTAGTGAGAACACCCCACATCAAGAATGACAAAAGACACCTACAAAGGATAGAGAATGTATTGTAACCAACTATGGAGGTTTAAAGGTAAGGTACACCAATAAAAATAAAAATATATTGCTGAAAATATAAACTCGATAAAACAACATAATAATCCCACATGTGTATTTGTCTAATGAAAATGCCTTGAAAATATATCTAAAACTGACAGAGATAAAGAAATAGGAAAATTCAGTTAAGTGTTGCCAATCTTGAATGTTCTTTCCAAAATAGACTGAATAAAAAGAAGAAATTAATGTAGGCATAAGGATCTGACTTCTAAATATTAAACCTAGCAATCTTTCTTCTGTGGTGCTTATGAAATATTCACATATATATCATATCCTGGACCACAACAATCAACTACTGATACATTTAAAGACTGATAAAAAAAATGATGCACTTCTTTCAGATCTTACTACAGTGAAACCTGATGTACAATTCAAAGAATACAACCAGGCAATACAAATGGACAGGTTTCTTGAAAAAAACTCAGTTTTAAAAGACAAATAGAAGAAATGAAGAACCTTCAAACTGTGCATTTGCATGCGTGTTCTTTCTGTGTGTAGTGAAAAGGTTGCCCATGAGTTCATGGTCTTCTTTCTTCAATCTCCTAAGCACGGGGACTTAAGAGATATAAATGATCACAATGAGCCAAGAACTACTAAAGTAAGTTGTCTTTAAGTAATGTATTTTCCTGTGATGAAAAGTTCATATATACAAATATTTGTCATACCTAATAAGATAACATCATCTATTTTTACAAACTGCCCTGATATTTGTAATAATGACATATAACATGTGAGACTACTTTCACTTACATATTTTCATTTTAGAATATTACTATCTTGGATAAATTGACTACAAAGTTGATTTGTAAGTTGCTAAAAATATTCTGTTTTTAATTCCATATATATCTCTTTAGGAAATTGGTCAATCATTTTATTCAATTTTCTATTAGAATAATTATTTGGGTTTCTGGATTGCCATAGCTTTCATTATGTTGGTGAAAATGGACTTATATTTTATAAATATTATTCTGAGTTTCCTTTCCCTATTTTATTGAAAATAGATTTTTTTCCCTCACATAATAGATCCTGATTACATTTTCCCTTCCCTCTACTCTCCTCATTTTTTCTCTACTACCTTCTCATCTAGGTTCACTACTTTTCTGTCTCTGATAAGAAAATATACAGGCTTCTAAGGGATGGGAATATAATAGTATCATTTCATTCATATAATATAATACATAATAAAATAAAACAAAACTAACACAGCAGAACTGGGCAAAACAAACAGAAGGAAATTGCCCAAGAGAAGGTACAAGAAACAGAGACCTACTTTTTTACATACTCAGGAACCCAACAAAGTAGTATGTATAGTGAAAAAGGGGGAGGGGATAAAACATACATGAATAAAATAAAAAATTTAAGAATGGGCAAAGCTCTGATATTATGTTAAGAGACAAGGAACTCAAAAGAAACCCACTGAGTTAGCTTTCTGTTTGCTGGACATGCAAACTACCCTTAAGAGAAGTTTGTTGCCCCATGAAGACTCCATTGTAGAAAATTAAATTTTTATTTGAAACTGGTTATCATTTGGAGATGTTTCTGGGTTAGTGATGGGCATGTGTTTAGCACTTTCACTGATGCAGATATGTGTAGGCCATGTGCTTGCTGCCTCAGTCTCTAAGATGTCATATTGACACATAAGGCTTTGTTTGATTGGTGTCCTCCATTCCCTATGGCTCTTATGCTCTTTACCTGGGGTTCCCTGTACACTCAGGGGAAGGATTTTATGTAAACATCTCATTCATGGCTGAGTGTTCCAAGGTTTCTTATTCTCTGCATAATGCCTGGCTGGGGGTCTTTGTATTTGTTCCCAAAGGCTGCAGGCAGAACCATCTCTGATGATGGCCGAGAAAGGCACTGCAGGTATTGCAGAATGTCATTAGTAATTATTTTATTCATTTATTGTCTTTTTTTTTTTTTAAGACCAGTAGTATTTGCTTCTATTCTAGGTCCGTGGGCTTCTAGTCTCAGGTTCTTTGTCACTGAAATAGTGTCAGTTATGGGTTCTATGTTGTGGAGGGGGCCTGAAGTCAAATCAGATACTAGCCTGTTACTCCCACAAGCTTTGAGCTACCATTGCAGTAATATATCTTGTAAGCAGGACACCACTGTAAATCAAAGCTTTTGTGGGTTGGTCTGTGTTTATGTTTCTTGTTTTATAACATAAAGAATATATGTATCAAAGATGCTAGAACATAGGGGTAAAGACTCTATCTAGGCACCAGCTCAGATTCTCCATGTTCAACATGTTGTCTTTATCAATGGGGCCTTGTGTCAGTTTGTGAAGAACAATCTATAGTTTTGGGAACAGCCTGGGTTGTTTGGGGCTATGGGGGTTTTCTAATAACTAAATACTATAGAAAAGTTTCTTCCTTTTTTAAAAATTCAAACTTTAACATGCCCTGCTTGTTTTATTCTCTTCATAATGTTGAGAAAATCTTTTTCTATTGTGAAATTATGCAATGATTTTTACATAATTTCTAAACTTTTTCAATTAAATTTATTTCTCAATAATTGTGTCTAAAATTATGTGAAAATCATAATAAAAATAAGAATAATTAGAAGTAATTGAAATAAAATTGATATTGAGTAAATGAAGTAAGTCAAAACATGTTGAACATAGTAATATAAATTGAGTAGAAATTTTATAGTATTTGCAGCATTTATGCTAGAAGATTGGCAAGCAAAAATAGTAGAAAAGATAAAAAATAAAAAATTAGAAACCATTCAAGTAGAAAGAAAATAAAACATACATATTTAAAGATGAATAATAAAAATATAATTTTCTCATACAGGAACAATATAAGCAATAAAGAACATAATTAGAATGAGGGAAAGATTTTAAAAACAGTGAATCTATGAACAATTTGATGCTAATTGATTAGAAAACCTAGACTAAATCGACAATTTTTTTAAAGCACATGAGTGATTCAACATGTTAATGATGAAATGCCAAGCCAAAATAGTTTTTAATGACCATGGGAATAAAGTATTAAAGATATCTTCACTAAAATTTCACCTACCCCAAATCGCTTTGCCCTTGAGTTCCATAAAACTTTAAAGGAAAAAAATGATTCCAATTTTATTCTTTCTCAAAAAATGGTAAACACTAAAAATACTCTCTAATACATCCTGCAACCTATATCAACCATTACCTGAGGTCCAAAATATTCAAATCCAACATCAAATAAAGTGATTAAGTCACATCTATATGAAGAATGTAGTCACCACATTAATTCAAAAATAATTGTATATGATTATCTTAATATAAATTAAATTCATTCCAGCACCTGTTTATATTTTTAAAAAGAAAACATGTCACTGCTATCTAATTAAAGGTAGCTTGTAAAGACTTTTAATGATGAAACTATAAAAGAATTCTTAACAAATGCTTAATGTAACTCTATGAGTACACCATTTCACATTTGTTTAAAGTCATTAGACTTTAAATATTGAAAAGAGAGATATGGAATTAGGAGAATTAGGCTTCAATCTTATTCTTAGAAGCTGTGCTTGCCTCTTAAACATGTGCAAAGAAAAAAATAAAGGTGCTTGGAGATCAAGGTGTTATAGCATTCATATAAAATTGTCATTTCCATTTCCATACCTGAACAAACATGACACAAAATAACAGCACTACCAGTCTCACAATAAAAGAGTCTACTATAACTACTGTAAGACAAGAATGGAGAAAATCATTTAGAGTTGCTTACAGGAAAATCCAAATTTATAGAGATAAGTCATATTCTTGAGCCCATAGGTTCATTATTATAAAGATTTAATTCTTCAAGTCAATCCATAGGTTAAGTGATACTTTTTCAAAATTCTATAAGAACACGACAATATTTATTGTTCCTAAATATATGTATCACACTCAAGACAATAATCTATCAACTTTTTTTGTAATAACTGTGAAGTGCTTTTGTGTTTGGGTAATTCACAGATCAAATCTTATTAAGCATTAGGTCCAAGGGATAAAGAAATTGATTGGTGAACCAAACTAGAGAGCTTAAAAGCAGGCTCATCCATACATGAAATCTGGTATCTATTGTTTCATCAAGTTTGCCATAAAATGGGTCATTGATTTCACAGTTATGTTCTGTAGGCACCTGTGGATTTTAACAAGTTTGGTGTAACAGCGTTTCCACCAAGTGGCTGGCTCATCTCTTTGCATTACAGTATCATATTAAGAACTCAGGTTTGGTCTTTATTTTTGACTGTATGAAAAACTCAGAAGCAGAACATGGTTCCAGAAAACCAGGGTTATTGGACTCATGGATAGGCTCTATCTTCATCATTACAACTATTGCCACCATGTAAAAGAGGTGAAGTTAAAGGGTCAGCACCTACTTAGTATTCACCACTCGTCCAGCTTGTCTCTTCTCAGGAGTAGTTGAGTATCTCTACATCTGGTAGCTTTTGGTAACTAACTTATTAGAGTCCATAGTAGATGGCTTTTTGACTTTTGTATGCTTTCCAGTCTCGTAGTTTCCAGGCTCTTAATAATCGAGCTATTGTTTCTGATCGGATATTAATGTAGTTTTTCCCCCTCAGGTATCTTTATCTTCTGTCTAAAAGAGACAACCAAGACTTCTGCTTATAATCATATAAAGAACATGTTCATCAAACAGAGATCTTCAGGTTATTCCTGAGACAGAGATGCCACACAGCATTGGACTATTCCCTCTTTTTACTAACATATTGAGCTAAGCTATTTTGTAAACCAAGACTTAGTCTTTCCTTCCTTTCTTATTCTTTTCCTCATTGTATCAGAAACCTTAGTTTAGTATTGCCTCCAATCCAGTGTTCACGAAAACACTGAATGTTGGTGATACAGCAATCTTTTATATTTCTTTTTAAAATTCCAGGAGTCATTTGAACTCACTCAAGACAAATTCCTAAAGTATAATTCTCATTGTATGATATGTGCCATGTCTAGTGACTCACTGTCTACTGGATGAGGCAGCATGCTAACAGAAGCTTTATAAACCCAAGGCAGTATCTTGTTTATTACTCTAGTGATCTATATAGTGACTTATCTATTAGAGATTACTGGAGGCTTTACACAGCCCTTTACCCATTATAGGCACTGCCAGCATCATTGGATCTGACAAGTCATAAAATCAGGACCTGTCAGAAAATTTTCTGCTGTTCTATATGCACAAAAATTGGCAGCCTTCCTAGTCCCTCAGTGAGGGGAATCAGAATGCTATGCATAGATATAGCATATGCTACCTCAGAAATACAAAGAAACCCATGACGTCTGCAGTGGTATTTCCCTCTGGGTAATAAAGAGTGTACAGTTTAGCAACTAGCCTTGTTTTGGTTGGACTGACGAGATATCACAGTATTACCCAGATTGACAGAATCTTAGAAACATTATGAAAGTTTTGGGTGAATTCTATAGGCACATGTGTTCCATCTAGCATGTCAAGTACCTTACTGGGACATCTGGATCAACAGAGCACTTGCATGTGTTATTATCAATATAATGTAAAATCTGAAGTTCTACAGAGTAAGATAATCAGAGGGGGGCAGGGCATCAAAGAGTTGTTAAGAGTAGGGGGAATGGTGGTTGTGTAGTTTATTGTCATTGTACAAAAACAAACAGCACAGAGTTCTTTAGTCAGGAGCACTGAAACATTTTCCCATTTAAACTGACTTTCTTTGTTTAAAGGGCCCTATAGCCAGTACCTGAAATCTGCACTGTCTACCTGTTACATCCACAAAGATTAAGTTGTGACATCTAACACAACATTTTACCATATTTTGCATCAACAGCTAGAGTTTGTCCCAACATCATTTGTGAATGTTCTCAATGTAGGTATACAAGGATATTAGATTTTTGGTATTATTTTGAGACCTCTTTTCAATGTACGTATACAAAGAAATTATATTTTTGACATTATTTTGAGACAAAAGCTGTTCGATTTGTCTCGGGCTTTAATGAAATGTATGCTAGTCACTCTGGGTTGTAACACTAAGTCAAAGAAATAGAAAGACATGTTGCATTCTCTCTCCACAGTAGTTGGGGATAACTAGTAGTTTCTATTTTTTATTTTTAATATGAATTAAATATTTTATTACTTATAACAATTAATTTATTATATAATAATATGACAAATAATTTATGTAATAAATAATATTAAATAAAGTATTATGAAAATAAGTATTTTATTACTAATACTTAAATTAAAATGTGGATATATTTTTCCAGTTATAATATCATATTCTACTTAATAGGGAAAATACTATTTTAAATAACTCTTGTAATTTCAGATAAAATCTCCTAAAGTTTTATTGTCAGAATATATAAAATTATCAATTTCTCTGATACTTTTAGATAGTTTTGATTTACATTAAGATATGGTGGGAAGCATGGCAGTATCTAGGCATGCATAGCACTGGGGGAGCTGAGAGTTCTACATGTTGTTCCAAAGGCAATTAGGAGAAAACTGACTCCCATGTTAGGAGGAGGGTCTCATTGCCAGCCCCTATAGTGACACACTTCTTGCAACAAGGCCACACCTACTCAACAAATCCACACCAATAGTGCCATTCCTTGGGCCAAGTGTTTTCAAACCACCACAGTACTCATATAGAAAATTCTCAAAAAAAATATAAAATAAAATTATAAAATTATAAGATAAAATTTTGCTCCAAACTGTGATCCAAGGGCTTACACTCTTGTCCAGAGTCAGCTTCTGGGTATACCTTAGAGCCATAGAATGTTCTTCTCTTAGACAATAGAAACAGGTGGGGAAGCAGGAGAAAGCAAGAAACAACATACTGTTAGTCCATTTGAACTGCAAACAACATGATCATCAGGTGGCTGCTACTCTGGTCACTGTGCAGGGTTAGGAGAGAAATACAATCCCCAGCTGTCAGACAAGCCCTTCCCAGGATGAATTTTATCATGGAAGAGGAAGGCATTGATTCCATAAGCCATCTTTCCTCCATCCTATATCTGTGCAGTTCACCCATCCAAGCTACTTTTGTCAGTCTAAAAGAATGCTCAAGTAAGCTACTAGAAAAATGAAAAGATTTATTTTGGCTCATCATTTTAGGGAGTTAGGTCTTTCATTGTGTGGTCCAATGTACTTGGACAGAATACAGTGGTGGCAAGAATATGTGATTGAGGAGAGCTATGTGTCTCACAGAGATATAAGAAGAAAAAGAAAAGAAATGGAGAATACATAAAAGGGCCAAGGCAAGATGCAGCCCAAAGGATGGTACGTTCCTTCTCTCCTGTGTGGTACTTCCTCTAAGGGTTTTCCTTCCTACTGTCAACTCCCAATAATGATATCATATAACCCATTCTCAATAACCAATCAAAAGGCACATTCATTCATTATCCCAGAGACCCATGACCAAATTTTCTCTGGAAGTACCATCAGAGAAACTCATTGATATTTGTTAATATTCTAGACATCTCATCCAATTACTTTGGTAAGCAAAATTCACTAAAGCTTTATTATCTATCTATCTATCTATCTATCTATCTATCTATCT